>JASCZW010004700.1:0-66727 GCA_034211315.2 Aedes japonicus | reverse complement strand
AACAGCATCCTTACTGTTGGTTTAAATCGGTCTTCAAACTCGGTGTTTTAACATACCTTTGTTTTCTGCTGAAATAAACCACCCACACTTGTGAGTGGCCCCAACAGCATCCCTACTGTTGGTTTAAGTCGGTGCCAAAATTTAAATAGCTTTAATGTGCATCTCTGTACAGAGAATGAATCGGGAACATAGTTAAATATCTTATTCGCTGCCGACGTCAGTTGAATTCAGCACACCGTTTACCAAAACGGATCCGGCTGCAAACCCAACCATTTTATCCAACATCCCAGTGATTTCTCGTGGAAGTGCAGAGGTGTTCTCGGCTTCCAACAAAGCGAGTATCACGTCAACATATTCCTACCCATTCCCTATTTGACCTGCATTCGGACGAGGCCGGCGCCGGTATTGCCTTAGTTTAAGATCACCAGTTCTTACACATTGAGGATGTATGCTAGTCCCAAGCATCATTTATTGGTTCTTTGTGTAATAACAGCTGATCTGGCAATAACGGAGTAGCAACCTCGGGCGGTCAATCATGCTCATGCTCATGTGGCGAATATCAAAAGAGAGCGTCGGCAGCGCCTATTTTATTCGGTTACCGTTCCATATTAACCCAGTTGATGATCTGTTATCTTTGCGAGAAGACGTATATGATCAATCTCCGCGCTGAGCGTAACACACATACTCACTCACATCGTTCATGTTTAGGTTCCTTGTGAGCCCTAACAGGCTACTTTATTAAAGGAACAGAAATCAGCAAGATGTCCAGTGGAATCGAAAAAAACACACTGGTTTTCCAGTTCTCAGATGGTGCTGCTGGGCCAACCGTCGTGGAAATCGGCCGATTTATCAAGGGGTTTGATGCTGACAAAGCGGACATGGAATCAGGCTACAAAATTTCTGATGAACGGATCGTCTGCATCAAGTTCAGGTTTGAGCGAGCTATGAAGGAAGCCCTTTTGCATAACCCCGAAATCCAACTCCAACGGGATGACGGTTGAAGTCCGTATGTCCGTCGCTGGAGGATGTACCCGGTACGTGAGGATTTTCGTGAGGAGGTTCCCGCAACGGTTAGACAGGAAGCTGGGATAATGCAAAACGTTGCGGCGGTGCACAGCCATATGGAGAGCGAGGCTCAATCTAGCAAAACCACCTACATTGGAGCTGTTCAGGGAGCGGCATTATCGTCCAAAAGCGTTGACAGATTGGAGCTGTCGATGGTCACGTTAGTCCCGTTGTCAAAAAGGGCCACGATAATCGCGTCTAACCTGCTTCAGAACCAGGAATTGGAGATTTTGTGACGGTCGATAGGAGTAGAAAATCACGTAAGCAAAATCGTAGTGGTGATATGACAGCAAAACAAAACGCGTTGGAAGAAATTGCCGCACGGTCCAGTAGTGAGTCTAGATCCCTCAGATCTAAATCACAAAGAAGCTTGCCGAACCGATCCAGATCACGAAGCAATGTGAAGAAGTGTTAGTGACGTTCGATATCACCTGACTACGGCATACGACTACAGGCAGTGTCAACGGATCTTCTTTATCGGCAGTCCGAATTACCCGTCACTCAACACTCTCAGATACTTTGTCAACAAACAAAATCAACTATGTGAGGAAAATCTGCACCGTGAACATCAATGCTATTGCGATAGAATCGAAAAAAACCTGCTGAAGGAATTTATTTTGAGGAACAATTTGGATGCGGTTCTTCTCCAGGAAGTGTCGTTCAACGATTTCAGTTTCCTGCCTTCCCATCACGCAATTGTTAATCGCAGTGAGCAAAACGTTGGAACAGCCTTACTTATACGGAAAACTATTCCCTTCGATCAGATTATGATGGATCCCTGTGAGCGTATCATCTCGGTGGTGGTCGACGGATTGAACCTAGTCAATATCTATGGTCACTCTGGATCACAGTACAATGCTGAAAGGGACGATCTCTTTCAAAATATGATATCTCCACATTTGTGCAAAGGAAACCTGTTGGCCAGATATGAAAAGCAACAACAAGGTCTACTGTAAAGGGCTTCGTAACCTAGTAAGTCTGTTCAAATTGGAAGACCTAGGATCCGCATCCCGTCAATTCACCTTCTTAAGGCACAACTCCTGATTAGACCGATTCTACTGTGACAAAGAGTTCATTCATCGGGTCAAAAAATACGAAACACTTCCAGTTCCCTTCTCTGACCATCATGCCGTTGTCCTTACGTTCGAGATAAACATTCATAATGCCGTTCCGATCATGGGTAGAGGTCATTGGAAAATAAATGACTTCTTGCTGAAGGATGAAGCTACCTCCGAGGGATTCATTCAAGTCATGTCCGAGTTAAAACAACGTCGTAAGCAGAGCTTAAAAATATCATATTCAATTCTCAAATTGCCCCCTGACTGAGTCAAAATATTAGTCATCACGCACTGTTCCTAGCGAACATGAAGTGAACACAAATTTGCCTTCATGAACCTCTTGTGCAAGATGAGTCAACTTGTTTTGTGTTGCTTTACTTTGATCATTTATTCGTTCCAGAAAGCAGTGAATGTACGTTAGTGCAAACAACTCATTCAATTTCAACGTTCTACCGTGAAGACGAAAGAACAGTCATTCATTTGGAGAATCAATTAAGTGAAAAAAACCAAAACTTCTCGAATCGATCCTACAAATGTCTTTTCTCGAACAAATGCCCCACAACCTCTTTAGCGATTTCGGCCATTTGGCCTTTTGGCTGCCTATGCCTTCAGCCATGTTCGGGAATACTTGAAATCCTGTGGCAAAAAGGAATCACTCACGAACGCGAAAATGAATGACTGGTTACAAGAACATTCAGTCAAGCAACCAAAATCTCTTGAGGCTTGAAAAGCCGTGTGCTTTGCTGTGGTGTGAATGAGTTATGTGGAGCACGAAGACAACGGAATGACTGAGCATAGCAAAATAGTAAACACGAATATATTGCGTGACTGATATAACGAAATGAAGAGAACAAAAATTGTACCTGCTGTATATTTTTTTTACTCATCGTTCACGATGGGTGCTATATTTTTCGAGCTCTGGTCGTAAGCATGAGCTGAACTTTTCAGAGTGGTGGTCGTACGATTTCAAAAGCAAGGTGAAGCAGTACTTCAAGATTAAGGCATTTGACTTCAATCAAGCTAATGCGAGGAAGAAGGCGAAACACTACAGTGACTTGAACAAATTGATCGAACAGCAAGCAGAAGGATTGAACGTGCAACCCAGGATGAGCATGGTCAAATCTGCAATTGTCGACGTCGAAGAGCAGCGTTTATCCAGTTTCCGTGGCAAAGTGCAACCATCCACAATGCTTGAAAACGAAAAATTGAGTATATACCAGGTTTCGAAGTTGGTGAAGCGTGGTTTCAACACACCCGTAATGAAATTGCATTCACCAGATGGTCTGAGTACGAAACAGTTAGTACAGGATCATTTTGAAAAGCAGTTCCGGAAACCTTCAATCCAGCAAGCTGAGTTCGCAGTGCTACCGCTACCGACATATCGGTAAAGTGTTACCCCGAGATCTTGGAAACAACCTTGTGAAACCAATTCGTGAGGAAGAGTTGCGTAGAACCATCGAAAGTGCAACGAAAAAGAAAACGCCAGGCCCCGATGGCCTCACCTATGAATTTTATGAGAAGCATTTTGATTCATTGAAATATGATTTGTTACGTCTTTTCAATGGATTTTTAGATGGTTCTATTCCCCCACAAGTAAACTTTGCAAAGGGAATAATCATTTTGATTCCGAAGTCTGGGGATCAAAATGACTTGCAGAGCTACAGGACAATCAGTCTGCTGAATACGGATTATAAGATTCTCGTTAAAATTTGTGCAACCCGACTCAAGGATTACATGGAGTCGATGGTCAAACTGCAGGGCTGGTGGGGAAGTCTTGTGTGCAAAACATGTATAAAATAAGAACGGTCATAAGGTCGAACGGTCAGCAAGGACACAGCAGGGCAAACGAGTGAAGATAGCGCTGGTTAGTGTGGATCTTCAAAAAGCGTTCGATTCAGTGGACCACGATCGACTATGGGAGACATTGGTGAAGTTTGGAATTCCAACGCAGTTCATCACCCTCTTCCGGAGACTATATGCCGATGCGTCATCACAGGTCATGGTAAATGGCTTTCTCACTTCTTATATGAAAAAAACAACGTTCCGTTCGTCAAGGTTGTCCATTGTCGACGCTGCTGTTCTCGCTCTACGTGGAACCTCTCATCCGGCACCTACACGATAGAACGTTAGGTTAAATGATTGAAGGTAATTCGATCAAGATAATGGCATACGCAGATGACTTAACGTTGATCGTCAGGAATGATTACGAATTTGATCTTGTAATGTCAATCTTTAAAGATTAAGCAAGCTGCAATTAGAATTAACTTTGAGAAATCTGGCTACATAAGGTTTAACAACTGTAAGTTTGGCCCACAAATGATTCAAGAAAAACAACAGATAAAGACTTTGGGAGTTCTATTCAAAGATAAATGGAAAGATATGATAAAATGCAATTTTGACATACTATTGAACTCATTTGCCGCTACATGCCAGTTACATAGTGCGAGGAAGATAAATTTGCTAGAAAGGAACACAATCTTAAACTCGTTTCTTTTATCAACGCTCTGGTACGTTTCTAACATCTTGCCACCAGATAATGCTCATTTGGCTGCAATTAAGAAAAAAGTCAGGCTATTTTCTCCGGAACTCACATTTCTTTAAAGTTAATAGAAATCAGTTGTATCTCGAATATAGCAAAGGAGATCTGTCATTAAAGGGCGATACGGTCAAAATTTGGTCAATATCTACTTGACGTATTTCTTTCAATTTTGCATTTAAAAAACCTGAACACCCCTCATTTTGAAGGTGTGTGTGTGTAGAATGTTGCTCCTATTTTGATTTTGGAATTCACTCTTCAGTTGTCAAAATGCCGTCCAAGCAAGAAGAGCAGCGTATCAAAATTTTGCTCGCGCATCGTGAAAATCCGAGCTACTCGCACGCAAAGTTGGCAAAATCGCTAAAAGTTGCCAAATCAACCGTTACAAATGTAATTAAAGTGTTTGGGGAACGTTTGTCGACAGCCTGGAAGTCTGGATCGGGGGAAAATCGAAAACCGGAAGCCGCTGAGACGACAAAGAGAGTTGCCGGTAGTTTCAAGCGAAATCCTAACCTATCTCTCCGAGATGCCGCAATTAAGCTGGGTGTATCGTCTACAACCGTGCATCGAGCCAAAAACGAGCCGGACTATCGACTTACAAGAAGGTAGTGACTCCAAATCGCGATGATAAACAAAATACGACGGCCAAAGCGCGATCCCGGAGGCTGTACACGACGATGCTGACGAAGTTTGACTGCGTGGTAATGGACGACGAAGCAGCTTCCGGGACAGGAGTTTTATACGGCAAAAGGAAGGGGAAAGGTAGCAGATATTTTCAAGCACACGAAACTGTCAAAGTTCGCAAAGAAATATCTGGTTTGGCAAGCCATCTGTACCTGTGGCTTGAAAAGCAGCATTTTCATAGCTTCCGGGACTGTCAACCGAGAAATTTACGTGAAAGAGTGTTTGAATAAACGTCTGCTGCCTTTCCTGAAGAAACACGGTTGTTCCGTACTGTTTTGGCCGGATTTGGCATCTTGCCATTACGGTAAAAAGGCCATGGAGTGGTACGCCGCCAACAACGTGCAGGTGGTTCCCAAGGACAAGAACCCTCCCAACACGCCAGAGCTCCGCCCAATTGAGAAATACTGGGCTATTGTCAAGCGGAACCTAAAGAAGACCAAAAAACTGCTAAGGACGAGCAGCAGTTCAAGGCAAACTGGCTTTCTGCGGCGAAGAAGGTGGACAAGGTGGCTGTACAAAATCTGATGGCAGGGGTCAAGCGTAAGGCCCGGCAATTCGGATTTGGAAAAGCGGAAGCCTAACTGAATATTTTTCCTGAATTTTATACTAATTGAACTTGAGAAAGAAATTTAATTTGATTTTTTAATAAACGATTTCACCGATATACACGCGTTTTCCCTTGACCAAATTTTGACCGTATCACCCTTTAATTGACCCTGAAAATCAATGCAAAGCACTATTTATAAGGAGTTTGTTGTTTGAATCAGGCAAAATATTGAACACTTTCTGTCAAATCAAGGAAACTAAATCATGTTATCGTTAAATGGTAAAAAATGGATCCAAGAAGCGAAAAAACTCCCAAATCACGATTGTATAGAAAGTAATAAATGTTTGTACGATTTTTTCATTAAAGAGATGCAAATTGTACCAAATATTTAGGAAAAATACCCACATTTTTGGTGGGACTGCATATGGGAAAACATTAATCAAAACTTTCTAAGTTCCAATGCTAGATCAGTTCTATATTTAATTTTAAATGATGTTATTCCAAACAAAGTTAAAATGTGCAACTACACGGACAAAGTAGATAACAATATTTTTCAAATTTGTAACAAGCCTGATACAAACATTCATCGAATAAAACAGGGTAGAGACTCCGGAATAGTCTGGAATTGGATAGGAAATTACGCTTGCCAGAAGAAATTTTGTATTATGATATAAGTAAAAAAAGGCTACAGGAAAAAAGCTGCATTATTTATAGTAGCTGAAGCAATGGCATACAATGTTGTTCATTATAAGAACCCAAGCTTATATTCGTTTCAAAATTATAGATGGAACAACAGAAAAGCATTCATGAGCAACTTTAAAACATTTTTAAACATATGTTGAGTAGCCGGCGTCGGTGGTATAGTGGTAAGCGTTACTGCTACTGGCACTGACGTCGGTGGTTTTTCTGAGCCGAAAAAATCTTGGTCACGTCTTCCTTCAGAAGGGAAGTAAATCCGTTGGTCCCGGCTCATAGTCATGAGTCGTTACGTAGGGTCTAGGTGCTGAAGTCGTCTCCCTGGCGTCGGTGATTGTCACCATGTGAGGAAATAGGCCGACGGAATATAAATAAGTAAAAAAAAATGATGAGTAGATTTCTTAAGTTGAGACTCTTTCATAATTATTACTTTTATGTATATGAATATACATGAAAAGTTGCAGTTCTCATTTTTTTTACAAAACACAGATAATAAAGATGTTTTAAGAAAAAAATAAATAAAAAAAACTAGAATTAGAAAAGCTTAACAATTATTACATAGTGTGCTCTATGAAAAAAAAAAAAAAAAAAAAACTACGTGTGAAATAGTTCCATTGTGGGCAATACGAAATCAGCTTCATTCACCCGCACTGACAAAACTACCCATGCAGCATTAATCATAGTAACCCATGAGTGAGGAGACAAAATTTAACAGCTCTATCATGCCTTTATGCTCTATGCTCTATGATGACAAAAACAGTGAAGTGAAGTATGCGCGTTCAAAGAACGGCACCCCGCCGCGTCGAAAACGGACATCGTGCGGCACTTCATGGACGCCGGATACGCCCGTTCTGGCATCTACAACATCTTGGCACTATTAGACAACAATCAGAGCGTCGAAAGAAAGCCCGATTCCGGAGGGAAAAGTGGCTACATCGTTGTGTGCGCTTGGCCGGGAGGTCAGTTCGACCAGCCAAACCGTGAAAAAGTACCTGGTGAACATGAACATACATGTCAGGAAGCGGAAGTCACGTCCACTGGTTTCGGAGCTGCAGGCAATGACGCAGTAGCAGCGACTGAATGAGATTGCAAACTCGATTTCTTGGCAAATCGCAACGTAGTGGTGGTGATGGACGACGAGATCTATCTTACCCTGGATGACAACGACTGGCAGGGCATTTCGTATTTTACTTCCCCCACGAAGGAAGTGAGCTCCGTGATGAAGTTCATTTCACACACCAAGTTCCCCAAGGAGGTGCTGGTTTGGCTGACAATCAGCGAGAAGGGGATGTCAAAGCCGCTCTCCTTTCGCTCCAGACTGTCCGTGGACGGGGAAATTTATAGTACGATATGCCTGCCGGAAGTTGCGTCGTTCATGAAGAAAAACCATAAAGTCGAAGAAGCGGTGTTCTGGCCGGATCTAGCGTCAGCCCACTACTCGAAGCGATATCGGAGCATATCGATGTGGTACCCAAGAAAGCGAACCCGCCCAATGTCCCCCAGCTGCGTCCCATCGAGAATTTCTGGGCCAACCTGAAGCGTAAGATCTACTCCAACAATTTTGAATTGCCAAATTGAACGAAGAAAAAACTCAAAAACATGCCTACGAAAATGTTTTCGTCCGCCATGGCGAATGTTCCGGTTAACTGCTGGAAGGCCGCTCGAAAGGGCGTAGAATTTGTTTGCAAGTAAGCTTAAATAATCACCTTCCATGGGAAATTCATCAAAAGCAATTATCTGTCTTAGCTTTTCTTTACCTCCATCCGAAAAAAGTCAATTTTTTTAATGCAAACTTTACGTGTGTTTTGTTTAAAGAACAATATGGCATTTTGTCGAGTTTAAGCTATGTTCCATCAATTCCTTGGAGTATACGTCTTGAGATCTTTTTATGAAACCAAAGATCATTTAAAAGTATTTAAACGATGTGAAACACTTCCCTGGATGTTTTTCAACTTAATCAAACAATTTTTCGTGTCAAACAGAATTTCATATTCAGGATTTCAGGATATTCATAACTCCTTGAAGTAGAGGCCTTAAGATCTACAAGGGTAATGAGAGATATGTTCGAAGTTTAAGGATTCGGTTTGTATATAAATTAGTTCAGAGATTTGATTTTAATAACATTCCCTAGTAGCACACTTGTTGTCATTCGGTTGAGATAACATAAATACGACTTGCTTAGTTGTAATGAAGATATTAGAACTAATAATGATCGTAGTGTGCTACTTGGGGTTTGGGTGAAATAGATCTTTTTTGTCATCGAGAAATCAAGAACTGCTTGTAATTGAGATCTTGAGATCTTGAGATTTCTGATTGTATAGAAAAAAATGATGAAGGTTTATGGGAACGCCCCATATATCTATAGGTTCAAAAAGCTTCCAAAAACTCCGGAGAGATCTAGAAGAGAGGATAATCTGGTTTTAACTTGAATATTTGAGTCTATATGAATAAGTAAGGAATGTTTCAAAAATAAGTTATCCAAGTGCATTTGCACGCGTGTATAAGTGATGGTGTTAATGTGTTCACCATAGCATGCTGTGTTGTTGGCTGTCATCTTTAGTTTTTGTACTTGCTTGCACGGTCTAAATTCTTCATTTTCAATATGTCGCACATTGAAAAAGACGTGAGGGTCAATTCTCTGGGAACTATGTGACAATTGGCGAAGCGCTTTGGAACTCATCACGCGAGTGTTAAATCCATTTTAACCGAGTTTAGAGAACACTGTTATTTGGATGAACTGGCAGGAAAAGGCAGAAAACCCGGATCTTCCAACCCCAAGCTAGATCAGAAAGTGGGAGCTTTAATTCGGAAGAACAAATCAATGCCGAGTTATTCAACGAATGAAGAAACGGAACAACCTAAAGACCTTCAAGAAGCAGAAAATCGCCAAACAGAGTGCAGATCAGAAGCTACGTGCAGCAACAAATAATAGCAAGTTTCACATTAACCAGATCCATGTATTTTGATGAACGTCGAGACCTTTGTCCAAGAGGTCTCAAAAATCCTTCCAGGTCCACAATATTACACTGCCATTGTAAGGAAGGATGTAAGCGATGCAGACAAGTCGACTCAAGTGGAGAAGTTTGGTCGAAATCTGGTAGTATGGCAAGCATAATGTTCCTGCGTTATGAAGTGCACAATTTTTTACACTACCTGTATAGAAATTCGATCTGAATGTGTGTGTGTCGGGAAGGGGGTACTACCAGAGGCATCCCCTCCCCCACACTGGTTTGGTCGGGCTTAGTGTTGGCGTGTTACGCCATTACAACTCTCAATTGGCTCATGGAAAAAGGTACAGATTTTTTTGAGAAAGACATCAATTCGTCAAATTGCCCTCAGCTTCAGCCCATTGAACGCTTTTGGGCGAATGTGAAAAGAAACTTCCGAAAAATTGGTAGAAATTTTGGCTAAGGCGTCCAAATAATGTAATAACAAGTGTCTGGAACTTGATGAAAATTGTTCGATCTAGAATTCGCAAATTCTTGATACAATAATATTAATTTCATCCGGTCTTCACAATGTTCATGTTTAATACTGTACAATAAACAATTATCCATTTAATAGAGTAAAATACAACTTTTTTATATGATTTGAAAGAAAAATATGCGGATACCTTTTTTTTTTTAACTTATACCAGTTCAAGCTTAAGAATGTTTTACTTATCTTTGATTTCTTCTCTGTTTTCATCCTGTAGCTCCTTTTCCTTGATTCTATTTCTTCTATAATTTCATTTATCTTTTCTTCTTTATTTTCTTATCAATTTTACTGCCCTCCTTCCTCTGCATTGCTTTGTTTCTGTTCTTCTATTTTTCTTGTTCCACTATCGTTTTCTACTTTATCTTTACTAATATTTTTCATCTGTTTCTTATATTTCGCTTCTTCAATATGTTTGTTTCTTTTTGTTTTACTGTTCCTCCTTCACTATGACAACTCGTTTTCTTATTTGTGGTGCATCTTTGGATCTTCTTTTTTTTTAATCAATTCGGTTTTCTTTTTCCAATTATTATCCATTTTTCTTTCTCCGTTTCATTCATTATTTTGCTTCTCTCACTTTTCTGCTGTTCTTTTTTTTTAAATTGAATTGATTCTTAAATACTCTCAATCTCTTCTTTTTATTCGTACATTCCTTAAAGTTAATCTTTACTGCTCTTTTTTTTCTGCACTTCTTGCTCCGCCCATTCCACTTTACTATCATTATTTTTTTCGCTTTGGCCTGCATTTCTTAAACCGGTTTACTTTTTCTTCCTCTTATTTTTTTTCCATTTCGGCCTACCATCGCGCTGCTTACTAGTTTCCGCATTGCTCCTTCTGCACAGAAAAAAATAATGGATTTTAACACAGAAAAAAATAATGGATTTTAAAGGATTTTTTTCAATCCCAGTCAACGTCGGTGGTTTTTCTGAGGCGAAAAAATCTTGGTCACGCCTTCCTTCGGAGGTAGGGTCCAGGTGGTGGAGTCGTCTCCCTGGCGTCGGTGATTGTCACCATGTGAGGAAATAGGCCGACGGAAAATAAATAAGTAAAAAAAAAAAAAAAATCCAAGCCAAAGGAGGCGTAAACAACAAAACTGTTTGCAATCTTTCGTACAACCGACTAGTTTCAGGCGTTATCTAAGGCGTTATCTAGGCGGTAGCTAACTTGACAAAGAAGACGAAGAAAAAGGTCAAAACTTAATCGCGGACAGTACTAACCATCTCTCCGTCCTTTCCAGGATGAAACAATTCCATTTTCCCGGCTGAAGAACTTGTTTGAATCGAATTACTCTTCATCTTAATCTTATGTTATATTCTCGTTAATTGGCAGCCAGCGGTGGCTAAGCATCCAAGAACGCGCAACGAAAAGGTTTTAAATAAACTACTGTCTCAATCGGTCGGCATAAATCAAACCAGTTTGGTTTTGCTCCATCCGTTGCTGGCTGGAGTCAGCTGTTTGACATATTGACTGCACTATATCCATTGACTGGTTTACAGTATGCGTGCTAATGTTGCACCAGTATGCAAAGTCATAATTATCGCCATCTGGAATTTACACTAGGTTCATTTTCAAAAGATTTGTAAAATTACTTCTAGTTTGATTGCAAACCAAGCCAAGCGTAGACAACGTTATTGTTTGCAATCTTTTATACATCATAAAACATTGTTTGCAATCTTCCATACAACAGACCTGATTCCAGCGATATCTGGCTTAAATTAACATGAAAA
Organism: Aedes japonicus; assembly: GCA_034211315.2. NCBI lineage: Eukaryota > Metazoa > Arthropoda > Insecta > Diptera > Culicidae > Aedes > Aedes japonicus. The sequence goes on along the minus strand of JASCZW010004700.1, from coordinate 54,940 downwards.
ATTTCATTATTTTATGCAAAATCGAACATTCGCTTTATGTGAGTTGGATAACGCAGAAAAATAAAAGTTTCTAAAAAACAGTTTACTAAAAATTTTCGTCTTCTCCCTTATTCTGTACTTCATTTATAAGTACAGGTTATAATATAGCAGCTTTAAGTAAATATTTAATAATGTGTATCCCCGGATGATCTTGAAATGTTTATGCATGTAAACACCAAACATGTAAACACCCTCGAGCCATCCCTTAATGTTACATCAAACAATTCAATCGCCATTAAAGCGCAGTGCAGATTGCCCCCGCCCAATGTTAAAAAAAGCAATCCCCTTCTTTTTCGATTCCATCATAGTTCAGCATGAAATTTCCATCACCGACAGCATCCTGCTGCCGTTCGGTGCTATGGTCACGTATAATAACCAATACTCCGTGGCTTGCTACGCGGTGGTTCCATAGGTTGATTCCATCATGACCCATATTGGCAATTCAGGCCTCCCTCTATCTCTCTCGACTGGTCCTTGCTCCAAATTTTTATATTTTTTTTTTCCAACGTGACACCATCAAACAAAATCAACTGGTAAATAGACCAAACGCCTGGCAGCCGACAGCGGTTTTGATAGATCATAAATAAACCGAAGCGCAACCAAATAAGCAAATATTTGAGGTCGCTCCTTCTGTTCAATCATTCCTCCACCACGACGCAAGGCAAGCAAGGCGCGCCCACGGCAGTTCCGAAACAGATTGATCCAACATATGCAGTGGCCGGAACCGGAAGTGCTCGATTTTCCGTTGTGTAGTTTGTGGCACGGGGCGACCTTTTGCTATTACTTGTTGGATGGCTTATGGAAATACCGTTTACAAATGGGATTAATAAAGTGAATGGTCTCCTGGTGAGGCTTTTCTACCGGCTCAAAGTTCGTCCTATCTTGCACACTAATCTTAGCCTAACTTTGACACTGATATTTATTAGCTTCTGAAAACTTTATCACTTTGAGTAGGTCGAGTGTGTTTCAAATTGAACCAGTTTATTGGTCCACTTGGAATAAATACTACAAGCCTGAGGTGGTGTAAATTTTCAACGTGATGTTTACTGGAGGCTTTCAATGATTCTAGGGATTCTTGTTTTTTTTTGTGTTGAAAGCTAAATGTATTCACTTGTTGTACGATAATATTTCATGGATTGCCTTAGCATACTAACTTTATAATCGTTCCTTTCCTTACCAATTCGGAAAACAAATTCGAAAGCTGGTTTCTCATCTCCACCCTTTCTTCCAGAAACGGTTAATTTCTTAAAAGTGATCGAGCCCAAGATATCATTGCAATGGGTCGATAAGAGTTGTGGGTTCGCCAGGTTTGTTAATTGAGTTTTAGAAACTAACAGAACAAGATCAACATGCGCCTCTTACCGATGTCTGGGCGGTTCATGAGCAAGTTGAACTCGATTCCGTCAGTCCTTGGAGCCATCACATTTCTCTAATTATGGACATGGCCCTGTATCCCATTTTTTTACCTGTGCCACAATGTTTCTGAAGCGTTCACTTCCTAGGTGTTGCTCCACTTGGTCTAACCTCCTAGCTCTCTGCGAAAGAATTCGATAATTCAGCTCCAAGTAGCACAAGGTTAGTGACCAATAGTATTTTTTATTTGAAGATTCCTGGGAAATCGAATGGAAGGAGACCCAATATATAAATAGGCCTATTCTAATGTAAAATTTTCTAGAAATTGAATGAAAGTGCATTGAATGAAATTGCAGGCATCGCACAGGTCAGATAACAGATATATTGCTGGTTTTGCCCCACTTCTCCCATGATTTCGAATATTGTTAATTAATCTATGGTCGGAGGGGTCTGCGGTAGTTAAAATAGTTCTTTTTTTTATGAAGAATTTCCTTAGAAATCGAATGAAGGTCGTTGTAGCCGCTGAACAAGTCGGAAAACGGAGATATTGCTAATTTTTCTCCCTTTCCCCATATTTTCGGAATATTGCCCATTGTTCAGATGTATTTGGAATGTCTTTGGATGGTAATGGATAATATACTTTTTTGTGGTGGTTCAAAAGGGCCCAGTTAATTTGTTTTATTCCAAAGACATCTGAAAAGCGTATGAACAAATGGGCAGTATTCCGAAATTATGGAGAAATGAGAAAAAACCAGCAATATCTCCGTTTTCCGACTCGTGCAGTGGCTACAACTACCACCATTCGATTCCTTGGGAAATTCTACATAAGAATAGGCCTATTTTGACTACCGCAGATCTCTCCGAGCACAGATTAATCAGCAATATTGGAAATTACGGGGAATTGGGGCAAAATAAGCCCAATATCTCTGTTTCGGGACTCGTGCTGGGACTGCAACCACCTCCATTCGATTTCTAGGAAAATTCTTCATAAGAATTGAAGGATTGGAGAATTGATAGGCCTAGTTTAGCTAATGCAGACCCCTAATTGCAGATTGATCCGCAATATTCAAAAATACGGGGAAGTGGGGTAAAATAAGCCCAATATCTCATTTACCCGTCCCGTGCAGTGGCTGCAACTACCTCCATTCAATTTCTAGGGAAATTTTACATAAGAATAGGCCTTTTTCGACTACCGAAGATCCCTCCGATAATAGGTTATTCAGCAATATTAAAAAATACGGGGAATTGGGGCTAAATAAGCCCAATATCTCCGTTACCCGACCCGTGCGGTGGCTGCATTCGATTTCTAGGAAAATTCTGCATAAGAATAGGCCTATTTTGACTACCGCAGACCCCTCCAAGCATATATTACTAGGCATTATTCTAAAATACGGGGGAATTGGGGCAAAATAAGCCCAATATCTCCGTTCACTGAACTGCAAGTGAGCCCTTGCCCACTTGTTGCAAAATTCAGTTTGTCCAAGTAACCTTGTGCTACTTGAAGCTGAATTCTCGAATTCTTTCGCGATTCATGTACTTTTTTCCCACTGTGCACTGTTGTCACATGAAACGGCCAAGATGGTCACACACGTTGAGAGCTGTGTTTTTTATCAGTGCATTTTGATCTAGATACTTGTTTTTTATCTTGATGGATCCACATTATGTAATCAATTTTATTTTGAATAAAAAAATCTATTGATGACAATACCTGTTGTTTGACAGTTTGAAGGAACTTTTTCAAGTCAATACTGTAAATATGTTAAGATAATTTAATACTTTTAAAGTCGTTTTGTACCTAGTTTTCTACATATTTCATTTGAGAAGACATAATCATTCGTCTCCGTTCTTGATGATGATGATGATTAAATACAACCATCTATTGTAGCAAGGAATCTTTCCATAGCAGTGAAATAATCTGAAAAACGATTTGATCAGTTTTCTATTGTTGTTTATTATCATCAAGCTCCTGGTTGAAGGTCCAAAAACTTTTTGGCGGGCCCGTAAGCAGAGACACTTACGCGAATTCCACGAACATATGGTAGAGAATCTCCTTCCAAAAGCAAGTTCACACCCGCAGCGCAAGAATCGAGCCCTCGATTAACAGAATAAACCCAATACATGGGGTCGAAGAGCCCACTCTCGTTTAGCAAAATGTTACCAATATGGAGGAGGCAGTCCCATGCTCCCTATCCAAATCGTTTAATTTGGGTACCCAGATGGTCCTTCCGGTTCCCCGTTATATATTATGCCATGGATCTTTATTGTGGACCTTTTGAGTTTCATTTTGCCTATGGGTAACAGTACAAGAGCTTTTGCTGTTGACTCTTGAATCAGAGGTTTACGAGCACTCCAGGCATTGGATACTCATATAAACTTGCGTACAACCGAGCTTTTTCGACGATACGCTTCATGGTTCACATAGATTCCACAAGATAGCTTACGTAAAATTATGTCCAATCGGCGAATGAATTATGCGTGAATACCAGGTATATCACTTGTAACTGATGGATTTTCAAAACAAACTGCGTTACTCCTTTTCGTTGAGTCGGAAGATTTCGGGTCTTGTCACAATCACGTTTTGGGTATCGCTCCAATAAAGTAGGAAATGAACAAGACAAGTCATTACTACATTTGAATTGAGATGCCTAGTGGAATATCTGTAACTAAGAAATGAGATGAGAGATTAGTCACTTCCATTTACTTCCAACTACCTTAATTACTTATCTTGACAGATACGCGTATTTGGTCTACAACGTGCAGACTTCGTCAGTTTTATGTACTAATACTCGAATATTAGTACATGACACTGTGGACGTCTGCACGTTGTAGACAAATTACGCGTATCTGTCAATATAAGCAAAAAATGTAGTAGAATTAAATTGAAATTACTAATCTTTCTTCTCATTTTCTAGGATTCTTTTGTAATTGATGATACCTCGATTGCGTACCACTACCATCCAAAGAGTGTAATTTTCCAGAACGTCTAGACTAACCCTATCAAACTTCTTTGGATCATCCAACAATGCGTTGCACCGTCTAATCCAGCAAGGCCTGGTATGATACCTATGCTCTACTTTCGGTCACTATAGTGCAGGCCGCTGAAAGGTAGCAGAGCTTCTTTTCTAGTTGAATCCTATTGTAGGATGAGTACAAATCTTATCCTCTCTTTTTGGTTTGCATCCTTAGAATTTGATATTTTTGTCTGGATAAATCCTGATCCAGCGTCAATATCAGAATTTCCGAGGATGTGTACTGTACACAGAAAGAAAGAAAGAAACATTCAATTTTCTACGGTACTCAATGCACATATTCCCTTAAGATGTGACAGAAAATAATGGGATATTTCATGTAATTTTAAGTCAGATAACGCCTGAATCTAGTCTGTAGTATGAAAAATTGCAAACACAATTCCGTTGTTAATGCCTCATTGGGCTTGGAATTTAACGAGGGGAAATTTTAAGCGCTTGTTCAAATTCATTATTTTTTCCTGTGTAGTATTTTTTTTTCAATTTGACTGCTTCCAAAAACGAGACATTCTAGATCCCAAGTAGCACACTACGGTCATAATTAGTTGTAGTAACTTGATTATGACTTAGCAAGTCATATTTATGTTATCTCAGCCCAATGGCAACAAGTGTGCTACTAGGGATGGTTGAGTTGGAGTTGAATGAAGGTTTTTTTTTACTTATTCGGCCTCTGTTACCTTACTTTCATCACGCAAGTTCATACTCGTGGGGGAAGTTAAATACGAAGCACCCTGCCAGTCGTTGCCATCCAGGATGAGATAGGTCTCTTCGTCCATGACCACCGCCACGTTGCGATTCGGCGGGAAAATTGAGCTGACCATCTTATTGCCTGCAGCCAGGGTTGCCACATTATTTTTCGTTCCCATCTTTAGTTTTTACCAAAAAAATCTTGTTTATTTGTGTTTAACTGCAAAAAATCTTAGCAAAAATCTTACCTTCCACATGCTTAGAAAATTTTACAGTATTTGGTATTTTTTACCGAACTTTCAACAGCTGAACGTTCGGTAATCCGATTAATCGGATTTTAGTGAAATTTGTCTTGTCAGTTTTTTCCAACAAGTTTTTAAGTCATCTGCTTATTCCACCTCGATGTCCTTGCAGATGATTGCCGTCCTCAGCTCACGATATTCATTTTCGATGGCTTGTTGCTCACCTGTAGCAAAGAAAATCTGATATAGCCTTATAATCGAGTAGAACTTCTTCAATGTATATAGCATTTCGGGGTCAGCGCTTCATGCAGTAGTCAGAACTGAATTTGTTCAGATTAAAGTGCTTAGTAATCTGTTTAATAAACTCAATATAGGAAGCACAGCAGATCGAGTAAAAAACCTCCCTTCTGGCATCATCGAGAGTTCCAGATCTAAGCATTTCTCCTGTAGCTACCCCGCTATATATTTGCGACTTCTAACGAAAATGCTTCTCTAAATCTGAAACTCCGAAGCCTGTCACGTGTCTTACGTAATCATCCTTAGAAATATTTGCAAGAATACCGGTCTAAATTCCTTTTGACAATTGACTCCAACGATACCCTTCTGGTCATATACCACCATGCAGAATTTTTTAAGGCTTCAAATTCAAGATATTTAGTATCATCTGGAATTCCTTGAATTGTATCGTAACGGATCAACTGTTCCAGGTACAATTTCAGTTTTTCATATACATAGCTTGCACAAGGAGTCTCGTTTCAGCAGGGCGGATGGGTCAAAACCCATCATTACCGATGCTCCATTCGATCGAAAGCTCACAAGCCTTTTTGTTTTTAATCGGTATCATTGATATGGAACTGCATAACGATTTCTTGGTATAAATATTGATTTTCGCACTGCAAAATTATATTATAGATAAAAAAAACACGTTCGAAATAACTCTGCTTTGAAGAGCAAAAATAATCACCGAGAACATTATTCAAACATTTCTAAATTCCTCTGCGTGAATGCATAAAAGTGCTTCTTAATTGGACGAACGGTATTTTTGGTAGAAACCGCTGTAAGAAATTTTTTTGAAGACTAACTGTTTAAATTCTCTCAGAAATCTTAGACAAAATTTAATAAACAATTTTACAAAGCCCCTTGCGTATTTTTTTAAATTTAGACTTAAATAAATGAGAATCTGAAATTCATGCAAAACATTCTTCTTAGATTGCTGCTACAAAAAAGGATTTTATCCAAAAAATAATTGTTATCTTATCTTATAGGTTCTGGAATTATCTTATTGTTTTTGTGTTTTCTTTCAGGTGTTCTCCGGAGATTCCTTCAGAATCACATAGCTTTACAAGCTCAGAGATTCCTTAAAAAAAACCACCACAAGAATGTTTTGAAATACTGCCAATGAGATGCCAGACATAAGAAACTCCTGAATGAATCCCTAGAGAAATGCATGTAAACTCCTTAAGAATAGCTACAGAAACGCCAGAAAGAGTATCTCAAGGAATATCTGAGAACTTTTCAAAACAGATTAGCTGTCTCAAAAAAATATAAAGAAATCATTTTGGGGCACATACCTAAACTGACCTTCAAACTGTCACCTGTCACTCTAGTTTAAGCAGAGGCAGGATTTTCAAGAATAATATGGATATAGTTTTTGGCTCTGGAAGTACCAGCACATTTGTACTTAGGTCGATCCCAAGCTCAATTAATCGCCTCTAAAAATGTATCTCAGATCGAATAACCTTCAATATATTCTGTCAAATTAACAAAACAAATCAAACAAAAAATAAGATTTTTGAACAGAAAAGCGGAAGAATATATTTCGCCTTGCAAGGTGTCAGGTGCACTTGGAACTAACAAATTATACAACAGTGAGCCAATTTTAAATCAATAGTTTCCAATTGATTGTTAGTTTTTAGAGTCAATTGTTTTTTTTTTAGCTTCAAGGGCCTTAAACAGCACAAGTAAAGAAGAATTGATTGAATCTTGAAATGTGCACATAGTAAAAATTTAGGTTTTTTAATGGACAAGCAATTGTTAAAAATCTTAAAAATCTTGGTTTATCTCAAAAATCTGTAATCTTTACATACAGATCTGTACGAAAAATATGGAAAAAATCTGTGTCAATCTAGATAAATCTGTGCATGTGGCAACCCTACCTGCAGCTCCGAAACCAGTGGGACGCGACTTCCGCTTCTTGACATGTATATTCATGTTTTTTAGGTACTTTTTCACGGTTTGGTCGGTTGAACCGACCTCCCGGCCAAGCGCACGTAGTGATTTAGCTACATTTCCCTCGGTCTTCCTCTGCAGCATCCTTTGGAGCTTCTTGTCACTCAGGGTCGTCGGCCGTCCAGAACCGGGCTTCTTTCAATGCTCTGATTGTTGTCTAATGGTGCCAATACGTTGTAGTTGCCGAAAAGGGCTTATCCTGCGTCCACAAAGTGCCGAACGATGTCCGTTTTCAACGCGCCGGGGTATCGTTCTTTGAACGCGCAGACTTCTGAACGGAGTTGCTTCACTGATTTTGCCATCACGGTTAGAGTTCGACTGATAGAGCTGTCAATTTTTTTCTGCGGACTCATGGGTTACTGTGATTGATGCTAAATGGGTAGTTTTGTCAGTGCGGGTGAAGGTAAACTCTTGAAAAGTCGGCAATTTTTGTCAATTTTTTTTAATGCATACGTTACAATCTTTAGGCAGTTGTATCTTGGTTCCTGTCAAACCACCAGCCATAGGATTACAATCGGTTATAAGCCCTGACTTTCCCTAACGAGCGTTATGTATTGAAAGCAGATTATAATGAGTTAGTATTGAACTCCTCAATGTAAATATCTTAGAATCGGTAACAAGTATGTGTGAACAGAAATCTGGAAAAAAATAGGTTCAAGGCGTTTTACATTCTGCCCCAGTGTGCGTCGTTCAAAAACTTCAAGCACGATTTCTGGCTATTATACGTCTCCGAATTTCTCTGCTGCACGTGTCATCCTACGTCATCGATGATCCAAAGTATAGAAACTCATCCACCACTTCAAACTCAACACCGTTGATGATTACACTTCTTCCTGTTGGAGCCCTATCACGCTCGGTTCCTCTTGCCAGCATGATCTTTAACCTAATCTTTTCTGTTTCACGTTTCAGCCTGGTGGTGCTCAGTTACCACATGGAACGTTCTTTGGATAGTGTCATCGTAGTCAGCTGTATGTTGAAACTCACACGTTTCATAACAGCTTCTAGTGGCAAGAAAGACCATCGCCTTGTCGAAGTCCTTTGCGTGTTTCAAGCGAGTCCAATAACGCACCCGATATCTTCACACAGCACTGTGATTTGTCCTGTAATGTTTTCCTCCTGTTTTCCTCCTGGCCATTAAGCATTAAGATAACGATCACGATCTTGGCGTTATGGCTTGGGCAGCTTTCGTTTTCTATTTCCAGCCGCGCGTTGAATGCGCCTTTATCTTCATTTTAACTTCCTACGCGAGGACTGAGCACGTTCTGTTGTCGATTGACCGATCACGTGCTTCTATATGTCGCAAAACATGATACACAGAACTGTACTGGTATTGATTACGGCCTTCGATTGGCTTGTTCCAGTAAATCCCCGGCGCCAGTAGTATTATCCATTCCTATACTAAAACTTGAAATAGATAAATTCTACCGCAAATAAAATTCAAAAACAACCTCATCCCTATCCCAGTGACAAAGTAAGTACCAAACAGGTCCAGATTGATACGCTTTCTACCAGCAATGCCAATGGGGAAGCTTGCACCGTCGAAACAATTGAATGGAATTTTTACCTTCAAGTGTTTCCTCCAAACGACGATGTACTTCCCCGCACCACAAAACATTTCCCCAGGGGGGACGAAAAGTTGGTCCGCTAGATAAGGCAGCCTTGTCGTTTCCCAGCGATGGTTTTCCGCTTACAGATAACGTGATGACCAGGAAGAACAACGTCAGAGAGAACGAAAAAAAAAAAAATCTCCAGAAACGGAAACGTGACAAAGGAGCATAAACGGTTTCGCTTCGGCGGTGATCCCCCGAGGGGGCTTCCTTGCTTCGTCTAATGCTTTTTTGCTGCTGGTGGTCAAGGTACTAGCTAGGTATCTCTTGCGCACGTGGCCATTTCAGCTTGACTGGGTACTCAAGAAAACATAAGTTTAAATCAATCATGTTTGGAGGCTCATTTAAAAGTTTTCCTCCCACCTGAGGCAATGGGAAGAAGAAGAGCGCTAGCAGCACGGATAAAACATGTTCACCGAAACTTATTTCTGTCAGCAAAGTTTGGGGTGGAGTTGAAATTAAGAAATCAGATCTTAATGTGGTTTGCGGAGGGAGGGGGGCGCGCTCAGAAAAAAAAGTTTCGAGCAGGCTTTCACGATTGTTTCGGTCGTCTAATGTGATATTTGTTGAGTGTCACTTGCATTGAGGTAAACTTTATTCAAGCAAAAGTTTGTCTCCTTAAATGATGTCCGGTGATATGAATTTGACCTAAGGTAATATGTACTTATGGCTTGTTTCGGTGTGATATCCATTGTTGGCCTGTAATTTCTCACCCGTAAAGTCAATTTTTCCAGCGTGTCCCCAATAACGATCACAAATTGCATCTCCTCATCGTTCCAACAGCGACGTTGACAGCGAACAAATTGTGCACTTTACGTTCTACTACGGCTACGTATCCTTTTTCCGCACATGCACAATTTATTGTGCATAAAAGATGAGGTTACGTCACACGCGATAATGGGAAATCGATTGTCTCGATGTGTGCATGTTTTCACTTCCGTATTTTCCCTTATTTTTCGCACACACACACACTTATAGGTAGGTATGTAGGTTTACCCACCACTTCTCACAGTATCGGTGTCATCATACCATGTAGGGATGAGAATGGAGTTGAGCTGCAGAATTGTCGAACCATTTATCGACGTCGTGGTGTTCGTTGTCACCGTCATCGATAGGACCTGTATGCTTCTTCTAAGTGCATCATTATATCGGTACAGTGCAGTTGCAATTATGACTGATTGTTGAACAACGCCTCCAACGCAACATCCTAGAAACACTTTGTGTAGATTGAAGTGCATGACTTGGAGAGTTGGTCGACAGTGCGTGCATTTATTGTGTGCGTTGACCTGAAAGGCTTCGGTGTTGATTGGATCGCATTACCCTCTCGGGCAGATACTTTGATGGAATGGAAATTATAGTGAGGTTTGTCTTCAATTGACACTTTTCTATAGATTCCGATCAGTAAAGAAACAGAATGTTTATGTTTGTCAATCTTTATTGGCGATTTTTAATGGTATTAATTACATAAAATACAACAGCTTGTATTTTTGATCAGACGCACTAATCCGGGACATTGTATTCGATATGAGATAATGTACAATTTTTCAAGTACAAAAAATGAATTTTAACAGGCGCGTATAATTTCTCCTCGTTTAATTCCAAACCAAAGGAGGCGTATATAATGAAATTGGTTGCAATTTTTCATGCCCCATACAACAATGTGTGCAATCTTTCCTACAACAGAGTAGATTCAGGCGTTATTTGGCTTAATTTACATGATATATCCCATTATTTTCTATCAAGTCTAGCATCCCCTTTATGTGCATTAGACAACGCAGAAAATTGAATATTTCTTTCTATCGGTGTAGACTTGGTCAATCACCAACCAATTACAACTGTTCCGCAAACTGTTCGTGCCTCACGAGATGTACCGGCTTCGTGAGAATTTCTGCTGGTATTTGGTTCGTAGGGCAGTACTGCAGCACCACATTGCTGTCATCGCACAAGTCCAGAACAGAATGGTGCTTTGTTTTCATGGTCTTTGAAGGCTTGCTAGATCTGTCCGAACGGGCAAAGTATCTCCTCGACGTCAACTCAGTCAGAAAACTTCCTGATACGTTCCGCCTGGGGCAACATACTCGGTTTCCGTCGTTAAAAATGTCACACAATTCTACCTACGCCTCACCCAGTAAACTGCTCTTTCAGGAGAGAACACCACGTAGATGGTCTACGGATTCCGTGTGATCTTGTCTCCTGCCTAATCTGAATTCAAAAATGCCATCAAATCTTCGACTATCTTGGCTACTAGTTGCCAGTCTTTTTTTTTTAGATGGGATGGAAAATCGGCACCAGACACCAAAAGAACTCAGGGTGTGGGGAAGAGGGTGCCAACTCTTTGACCCACTAAAAACCCACCCGTGCCTTAAGCCCTGGATCCTCTCCGGAACCACCTTTCGGTATTACTTCGGGGAGGGGGCTCTTGTGCTTGTTCAGCACCCACTATGTCTAACTACTTAGGGCTTTAGTAGTTAGGTCGTCCCTGCAACCTACCGTTGGTCGTTTCGCCATTTTTGTTGTAAATTGAGGACAGTCTGGGAGGCTGCTATCCATACCGCATCCCATATTTCCTGGTCTTGGCACATCCTATGGAACAGATTGTCCAGAGTCGTGTCGTGACCGCTTACGGTCATCATGCCGGAGCTCGCGCCGTCGAAGCGAGGACATGCGAAGAACACATGTTCCGCGGTTTCCTCAACTCCCGCGCACTCAATGCATCCGGAGGACTGTGCATACCCGTATTTGTGCCGATATTGTCTAAAGCAGCCATGGTCTGGCAGAATCAGCGTTAAGTGGAAGTTCACTTCCCCGTGTCGCCTACCGACCCACCTGGATAGTTCCGTAATTAGTGGAGTTGCTCCGTTTCCTTTGCCACTTAACCATAGATGCCGCTCTAGTGGTTTTTCACATACCCTTCTTATGACGGTGCCTATTGGCATCATCCCCGCTAGGACGCAAACCGCGTCGAGTGACACCGTTCGGTATGCACTAACCACTCTTAGGTACATAAGCCTGTACGTACTCTCTGGCTTACTCATGTAGCTCTTGGTACTCAAGGCGGTGATCCATGCCGGGCCGCCGTACCTAAGTATGGACAGGGCGACACTGGCCAGGAGTTTACGCTTACTCCCTTGCACCGCTGAGCTATTTGACATCATGCGGAATAATGCCGATATAGCCATAGCGGCTTTTTTGCAGGCGTAATCGACGTGGCCGATGAAGGAAAACTTATCGTCGATCATGACCCCAAGATACCTCAAAGACCTCTTAGATTCAGTTGTGCAGTTACCTGTACTGATCGTCACATGTTGCTCAGATTTTCGGTTGTTAACAATCGTGACCTTAGTCTTATGATGGGATAGCACCAGTTGGCGTACTTTATGCCACGTTGGCGGAATCAACAGCAGCTTGACTGCTATGACATCTACGCGTTTACTGAAACGTGGCTGAATGACAACACCTTATCGCAATTGTTTGACGACTCATACGCAGTCTACCACCAGGATCGGTCATCCGCTAACAGCAACAAGCAATCGGGTGGAAGTGTTCTTCTGGCAATCCAGTCCTGCTAGAAATCGCGTTTTTTTTATCCCCCTGGAAGCTCAACAGTTGAACAACTGTGGGTAGCAATTACTAGTTTCGAAGTAACGTATTTCATCTGTGTTGTATACATTCCACCGGACCGTGTAAATGATGGCAACTTCATAGAGAAGCACTTAAGTTCACTTGATTGGATTGTTGCGCAAATGGGCGCGAGAGACAACATCATCATTCTCGGCGATTTCAACATGCCTGAAATTTCTTGGATGAACGATTCCCGAGGCTTCCTTTTTCCGGATTTTTGTCATTCTTCGATTCGACCAGCTTCAATTGACTTATTGGACGGTTATTGCACCACAAGTCTAAAGCAGACGAGCAGCATCTTCAACAGTAACGGTCGCATGCTTGACTTTTGCTTTGCCAGCGAAGAGTTGGGCCTAGACTGCTCGGTCATTCTTGCTCCAGAAGCTCTCGTGAAAGTGTGCAGGCAGCATTCCCCTTTATTGGTAACGATGAAGGTCAGCCTAGAGAAATGTTTTTGTTCAAATTACTGAAAACGTATTTTACGACTTTGGCAAAGCAAATTTTGACGAAATAAACGTCTTCCTAGCTGGGAATGATTGGGATGAGATACTTAGCGATCTTGATGCAAATCTAGCGGCTTCGACTTTGTCTGCTATCCTGCTGTATGTCATCGAACAATTTGTGGCAACGAAACGCTGCCAAGTACCTCCTAAACCTGCTTGGTCGAATGCGGAGCTAAGACAGCTGAAAATAATGAAACACTCCGCACTCAGGAAGCACAGCAAATACCGTACGGATCTAACTACATTTGTCTACGCTCGAGCAAACAATGAGTACAAAGAACTGAACGTCCATTTGTACAATGGTTATATTGACCAGCTTCAAAGATGCCTCAAATCCAACCCTAAGCGCTTCTGGCGTTATGTAAATGAGCAAAGGAAAGAATCTGGATTGCCTTCGAATATGACCAACGGCACTTTGGAAGCTGACTCAATCCCGGGAATCGCAGATCTTTTTCGCTCACAGTTCAGCAGTGTATTCACTGATGAAATTCTCGACTCTGATGATATTGTCACCGCTGCTTATAACGTACCTCATCTCACTGCTTCCAGCCCACAGATGTTGGTCACTACCGCCATGGTAGTCACAGCAGGGAAGCAACTGAAGTCATCAAAAGGCTGCGGTCCGGATGGCATTTCTCATTCCACGTCATTTCTCCTACGTGAGATGGAAATAAGGGCATCAAATAGACGCTTTCTACACTGATCTCTCGGCAGCGTTTGACAAAATCAACCATGAGATTGCACTGGCAAAGTGTGCTAGGATAGGTATCGATAATGGGTTGCTGATCTGGCTGCGCTCGTATTTGAATGGTCGGAACACGTCCGTGAAGATCGGTGACTTCATCTCAACACCATTTCCTGTCACATCCGGTATCCCTCAAGGCAGCCACCTCGGACTTTTCCTATTTTCACTCTACATGAACGACGTAAATCACAGCTTAACATGCCTCAAACTGTCATATGCTGACGACCTCAAGCTCTACTTTGTGATAAAGAAGACCACAGATGCCATATTCTTACAGCAGCAACTGGAAGTATTCTGATCCTGGTGCCACTTAAATCGAATGTCTTTGAATGTGCCCAAATGGTCAGTCAACTCTTTTGGCCCTAAACGCTCGCTCTTTCAGCATGCCTATTCGCTATTCGGTAATGAGCTGAAGCGTGAGACAACAGTAAAGGACATAGGAGTAATGTTAGACTCCAAGCTGTCGTTTAAGGATCATGTTTCGTACATTGTTTCCAAAGCCTCATCCCAGTTGGGCTTTATGTTCTGTTTTGCTCAGAAATTCCGTGATGTGTACTGTCTTAAGGTGCTGTATTGCTAGTGCGCCCAATTCTGGAATATTCAGCAATGGATTGGTCCCCCCACTACCAAAACAATACTTTACGGATGGAAGCTATTCATAAGAAGGTTGTCTACTTCGCATTACGACGACTTCCTTGGAGAGACCCCATCAATTTACCTAGTTATGCCGATCGCTGTAAACTTATGAACCTTGCATTGCTGGAAGCGAGGCGTGACGTCGCTAAAGCTTACTTTGTTGGCATTGGCGGAGCTAGACAATTATTCTGGAGGGGGCCTGGAGGGGGTCTGTCCAAAGAATTTTTTTCGTGTATAGGAATATTGAATAGAGCGATGAAAGTAGCGTAATTGTTTGTGACATGTTATTTTAATTGAAGAATCAGAACAGGTTCAATCGAATAATTAGGTCTTCTCTACCCCTTGGTGAGTCGAAATGCCTTAAGAGAATTGAGTGTGGTAAATATATATCTCGTATTATTCCGTGTGGATCAAATGGAGAATGTAGTCATCCTATTCGATTCTCTTGAGGTAGCTCAGCTCTGCTCATCCGAGCTCATCCGGGTGAATAGACCTGAATCTATATTGAGTCAAGTTTTAACTAAGAAAACTAAAAACTACAAAGAACAAAATTGACTCAATGAACATTTTAAATTTATATCAAAATTTTGATTGGTTTGGATTACGCATTTTAAACATCTTTAAAATTGTGTCGGTTGATACTGGTTCCTTCACAACTCAGAAAATTTATAAGTTATATCGAGCTAAATTTCTAAAGAGAGTTCAAAAAATTTGAAGGAGAATTCCGAGATTATCAAAAACCTACTGAGAACTTCACGGCAGTTCGAAAGAAACATCTATGGGTAATTGAGGTAAGAAATAGATTGAGATTGATAGTATTCCAGGGCATCGAAATTCTATGGAAATTGTTCGAATTTTTTTGAAGATACGGAAAAAGAATACAAACAACTACAGTATAGGCGAAATTAACAAATGCATCCACCGTTTTGAACTGTTTTGAGATTATAAATTTTCAAGTACAGTTTTAAAAATGGCATCAAATTCGCCATGTTATAAGGTTTGGCCAAAATTAAGTTTTTAAACGATTTAAAATTAAAAAGTTCTACTAGAATTAACTCTTCGGAAAAAATATTCATTCTGATGAAATTTTTGTATTTTATAAATGAAAATATATTTTTTCAAATTTTCTAAAATGGTAAATCAGATATTACTTTGAAAACTGAGTTTCAAAATTAATAAACTTAAGACAGTTCAAAATTGAGATTACTTCTGAGGTACTGTCACAATTTCAGCTCAATCCACCTTTTGGGTGCTGACATAGAAAATGCCCAATATGACAATTCTGAATGAAAAGCTGTAGAATATTTTCGCCACCAATAACCCAAAATAGCCAACACCAGTAACGTCCAAATAGAAGCTTTTGATAGAAAATCAAATCTTTTAAAGAAACCTTAAGAATAAATTTGAGCCAACTGTTAAATATATGAAAATAATCGGAACTCTGTCTCTACTAGGCGAATGCAGAAGGGAACACACTGTTTATACAAGCTCTTACAATTCTTAGAAAATTAAAAATATTTTTTTCGACGATTCCTGCATTGCGGCACCAAATGCACCACTTTGCTATCACCAAATTCGAGAAATTTAAATACATAAAATATCATGAACAATGATGTTTATTTCATTTCATTAGAAGCAGAGTATGTACTGAGTTGTTTTTCCTTGGGTGGAACTGCATGACAGCTTGTTTGTCAAGGCTGGACCTTTTCCCAACATTTCCCATTACTAGGACGAATACCATGGTCACACTAGCATATGTCAACCGCGTGAGCACCACTTGAAGTATTAGATATTTTGTCTTCGTATTTCATAAAAGATGTAGAATTTCTCATGTCATAGTACCCATCTCTGCAATGCACCTAATAACTTTGAATCAATTTCTAATAAAAGATATCTAAGTAGACTATTATATAATAACTGGAACACTTCCTGGAAACGACGTTCAGAATACCGTCTATGTTGACAGTGTTGAAGTCTCCTCCAGAAATGACTCTAGAATTACTATATGCATTTCATCAATACTGTATTGTGATAGATCAATTATTACAATTGCCTTTTGGGAATGACACACAGGCCCATTATGCAGTATATTTCGTTAACTAGTGATACTGAAGTCTACCCCAACAAATATTATGATTACAGAAATTTACCTGATTATATGTTAACCTTACTTCTAAAACTACATTTTTGAAAATATTAACATTAATGAATAAACTTATCTATAACTATCTCCATATTTTGCTTATTTATATTCGTTAAATTCTAAACTTCTAATAAATCTAGGGAATATATACTCTACTTAATTTTTCGTACAAGAGAAAATAATATCGTGAATTTAAAATGCGCCTTCATACAAAACTCATTATTTTAAAACCTTCTTGAACAATAAAATTAAAACACGTACATAGAAAAGTGTTTAAAATCTTATGTTTCAACTTAACAGGCTCTAAATTTTACTGTCGCTATTATTTTAGTTATGAGTCTTGAAGTTTAAATATAAATAGAATTGAAACTAAGAAAGGAATAATTTCTCAAAAACTTACTAAGCGAAGAAAAAAAAATAGGAATTAATAAATCAACTTTTAACAAAAAACTCTGCAATATACTAGTTTTGGTCACCATGGCTGCTGCATTCCTAAGTGGGCCCTCTGCGTTCTTATTTCGATTTTGATCTGGTAAACTCTTGTACCCCGAACGAAATCTAGGTTCGAAATAGGCGTTGCCAGCGAGAAAGCAGGTGAGGGTGACTGCCTCCCTGACTGGACAATCAAATTTAGCCTCTGTGAAATGGATTTGGAAACGCAATCATCTCCCGAAAAAAAACGTCATTCCGGGAAATGGCGTCTGGTAAATGGCCTTTGGGACAGCCTTGGTAAAAGCACCAGACCGTTCTGCACGAGAGCCGAACTGGACTGCAAACACACCACCAAGTGGCTGTAATCCACCACTTTAGTGTCGTGCTTATAGAACGCAACGCATAGGACACGACACGAGTGTACACGCTCGTGTATTGCTTTTGACACCGGGTTTGATTTTTGGACACGAGCCGAGTGGCTACGATCACAAGAAAGCTCTCAATATACAGTGATTCAATTTCATATTCGTACACTAGTAGCGAATTTAAACAACTCTCTCTCATTCATGTTTTCAATATTATTATTTCGAGGTTATGCGTCTATGTAATAGTGTGGTCTTTACCATTCATCAGTACTATTTCATAACTGTCAAATTGTCTTTAATGTGCGGATGCGCGTTGATTTATCTTGTAAACACTGAAAATATACACAAAACCGTATTCGTACAGCCGTGGTTTTCGGTAAAGTGCTCCAATTTATCAGCGGTTTTCATTGTTGGTTGACCTTTGTTAGGTAAATACATGCTGTAAGTACGGAACGGAGCTGATTTACATAGTGATTTTCGTTATGTTTGTAGTTTACGGCCACAATGGCGAGGAAAGGCAAACATACCGCTATTGTAGAGCGAGAGCTCGTCATCACGCACCACAAAGACGGAAAATCCCTTCAAGAAATATCAAACTTGGTGAAAAGACCAAGATCAACCGTCCAGTACATCATAAAACGATTTTTAGAGGAGAAAAGGATCGTCAATGCACCAAGGAATGTGAACAGAAAAAAACTGACACCGCAAGATGAACGCTTTGTGATGAGAAAAATTAGAGAAAATCCGAAATCTTCTGCGAAACATCACGAAAGAACTTAATCAGCAAAATAAAGTGAAGGTTTGCCCGGAAACAGTCCGTAATGTGCTAAGAAGGAACAACTTTAATGCAAGGGTGCCTAGGAAGAAACCGTTCATCAGCCAGAAAAATAAAAAACTTCGATTTGACTTTGCTAAACAGCACGAGAACACCCCAACATCTTATTGGGAAGATGTTGTATTCGTAGATGAGTCGAAATTCAACATATTTGGCTCAGATGGTCGAAGGTTCGTTTGGCGGAAGCCGAATGATGAGCTGAATGTGAAAAATCTAAAAGCAACGGTTAAACATGGTGGAGGTGGGGTGATGGTATGGGGTGTATGTCTGCTAAAGGTGTAGGCAATTTGGTTTTTATCGATGGTATTATGGATCAAAATGTTTACTTGAAAATTTTGAAGCAGAATTTGAAACAAAGTGCCTGTAAAATGGGATTAGATCAAGGGTACAAGTTTTACCACGACAATGACCCAAAACACAAAGCACTTAAAGTTCGTACGTGGTTACTTTACAATTGCTCAAAAGTTATCGATACTCCGCCCCAATCTCCTGACATCAATCCCATTTAAAATCTATGGGAATATTTGGATAAACAAGTGAGAAACCATCATATTTCGAACAAAAATGATCTTAAGAAGTGCTTGATGGAAGAATGGACAATCATTCCTCCCGAATACACCAAAAAACTCGTTGACAGCATCCCAAAACGGTTAAAAGCTGTTATAACGAGCAAGAGTTACCATACAAAGTATTAAATCTTAAAATTGATTACAATCTCCAAAGTCGCGTAAATATTAATAATACTGTACGAATTTGAATTTGCCCGAATTTTGGCATATGTTTCTAACTTTAATCATTTTAAGTGGAATGATAGTTATTTTTTCAAAAACGAATTATATGTATTAAAACTCACATTTCGTACTTTAAATATATGTAAATAAAGTTTGATAAAATCTACTCGTTTTCCTTCATATCGAAAAAGAAATGATTGGGGTGGTGGTGTACGAATTCGGATTTGAATCACTGTACACCCAGTATGACACTGGTTGCCACGGATAGAGCAATGCTCGTCGGATGATTCTCAAAATTTGATAACTGGCATATTAGTTTGTTTTCTTAGCTGCTGGGTGACGGGCGCATAAGTTGAATGAATTTAACGAGCACGGCTCGTTTAGAAAGAACATAAAAAACCACGCGTGTATTCTGCAATCGGACACAATCGGAAACACTCGGCTGTGGTGTTTGCCGAAGCATCAACCACGGTGTCCGGAGCCAAACCACGAGCACTGACATTGGTGTTGTACCCACCGTGTTGGGTGTTACTCTGGAAGCACGGAGTCAAAGTGGCGAATATAATGCACGCGCTAGCGTGGTGCAAAGTAGCTCGGCGTGCAGTGTAGTGTTTGGACATGGCTGCTTTGGGAAATGGCTTCTGGGAATTTACCTCTGAGAATTTTCCGAAAAAAGAAGAAAAATGGCTTCTGGGAAATTCTTTCCGGGATATGACCTCCGGGAAAAGGCCCCTGGAAAATGATTTCAAAAAAACAAGAACAGAGATCCACTAAGGAAAATTATTCATTCCAAGAAGCAGTCTCTGGGACATGACCTCGTAAAAATGGCCTCTTAGAAAACTGCCTCTGGGAAATGAATTCCGGGAAATGCTTTTCCACGAAATAGTGCAAAACTATATACCGATATGCAATAGTTTGGAATTTGGATAATGTCTATAGACCGGGAATCCATGACCAACAAAATTTTGAAATCCAAGATGGCGGCTTCTGGTTGCCATACTCCCTAATTACAATCCTGGCTACGGTCTAGATCATGTCTATTTATGATATGCGGCGATTGAGTATATTTATCATCCTAAATCAATAAGTTATTGAGTTATAAACTACATTTAACCATTTATGGCCTGGCGTATATCAGCTTATCATTTGTTCATCATCATCGTTCTTTGTTAAACACCACGAAGAAAAAAAAATTAGTAAAAACTAGCTTTAAAAAGACGCAAACTCTCAAGCATTGTGGATGTAATGTTGGTAAATCAGAATTCTCATGGATTTAATGGTCGTTAACTATAGTTTTATCGGTATACACCTAAACGGTACAGTGGAGTACGTGAAAAGTGTGGGGAAGAGTATACGCACTTTACTCTTTCAGAAATAGTTACTCGTTCAGGCAGCAAAATACAAAAACAACTAATAATGGGAAAAAAAATCGTACTATTTCGTAGAGATTATGAATAGTGTTTCATTTCAAATTAGAAATATATTAGGGAAAAATCTTTCTTAACAACTCTGGAAGGGGGCCTGGCCCCCTAGGCACCCAGTAGTTACGCCAATATTTGTTGGTGATCTTCTTCAAGGCCACATTGATTGCTCTGCTCTACTTGGTCTTCTAGACGCCGACATCTCCGATCCCACGCATTCCTGTACATTCGACACTCCAGAACAAATAACGGGCGGAACGAACCGATAAAAAGTATGTGCCGTGTGTTCAACCGTTGTTATTCCGTATTTGAAATTAATGTTAGCCGTAAATGTAATAAGAATAGTTTTAAGAGGTTTTTGTGCTAAGTTTGTAGTATCTTTGTATGTGTCAGTTAGAATTATATTGAACGGTCATTGGGGTAAATATCTTACCTGTTGACAAATAAACTAAACTAATAAACTTCTGAGAAGAAATATAACTTAAAAATCACAATCATTGCGTGACGATAGAAAATAGAACATCACAGCTCCCCATCTGTACACAACGTTATTTCTGACCAAAAAAGGGCCGACCGTCACATATTTTCGGACGGAATCAATTATATTCACTACATCTCACACAAAACACGTAAGGATTTTATGATTTCACTGTTCGTTTAGGCTGAATTACGGATATATTTTTGATTTTATCTTTCGCGAAAAGAGCGCAGCAAAAACAAAACATGTCAGTTTTCAAGCACGGCTTGCTGCGATCTTTCTTTTAGAGGCTCGGTTAATTGTGGCACTTTATTAGTTGAAAAAGTAAAACTGTTGGAATTCATTACCTTGATTAAGAGAAGGCGTCATATTCAGCATAGCATCTTCCGGTCCAATAGATAGATTTAATGTTTTTATAATTAAACCCGAAAAGGATAAAGGAGCTTTCTATATCATAACTACCGTTGAAAACAGTCATCCTAGATAAAGTAGTTCCTTATTTTATATTAAAATAAAATTCTTTTTCTCATGATTTTGATTTTGAATTTTGGCCATTTTTGATTTTTAATTTTTTGGGTCCATATTATACCAAATCAAAAGTATCACCCTTACATGTAAGTACATAGTATTTCTAATGGCTTTGAGAGATAGACTACTCAATTTTGACAAACAGCTCCAAAGACATCAATAATGAAAAATCATCAATTTCCTCACAATAAAATATACCACAACTCTGATCCGTTTCACTGTGCGGCGCCAAGAACGAAGCCAAAAGTCCTTCATCTTTTCAGCACGATTTCGGACAGCAACATCCTCGTTCTCGCTACCCTTCACTAGGCATTTCCGTTGAATCAAGAATAAATATCCACGCCGGCCCATCAGCAAGATCTTCGCCGTAAACTTCCACTCACCCACCCACCCACAAGAAGCAGTGTGAACAGATCGAAATAACTTTCACGTTCAGTCTGCCCACAAGATAATTATCGTTGATTAGTTTCCGTTCGACTGGATCCCCTCGCTTCGCCATCATCTCAGCTCAGCAGTATTTAAAGATTGGGGACCTTCGGGGAGCGGAACTCGCAAATCGTTTTCCGAGCGCTTTTTCAATTATGGGAATTTTGCATCCAACTTCGAGCCATCGGACGTTCGGTTCCTTCTCCTACTTATTCTTGTTCTTGAATTCCGAAGAAACTCGCATTCGTTCCGGTTTTTCTGCAGTGGTGATGAGGCACCAGTGGCGTGGGAATGATTCTGACGCCGGATGCTGTTGCTACTTCTATCAGCTTGACAGCGGCCCTTGTTGGGTGGAAGACCAAAGCCAGATGGGAAAAAAGTCTCTTAGTTGGGAAGTAAATGCCGGCGAGATGGCGAGCGAGAATGAAAAAAAGTTTTGAAAAACGTTCAGCAAACAGAACACGAAAAAGGGTCCGACGACGATGACGGTTTTCCCAAAATGGAGTGACAAGTTTGGTCGTTTGGAGACAAGAGTTAGTACTTAATTTTGAATAGGCGGAAAGCAGGCTGTCAATGCGATAAATGATAGATCTTGGGCCGAGTGAAAATCGAGTGGTGAAATTGGAAATCGAGATCAGCTGACAGATTTGTTGCCGTTTTTTGAAGTATTTTTTGAAAGTTAGACCCTTTCATTTTCTCTTTCGAACGGTGCTGCCAATTTAATAAAATACCATTGGAGTTGATTTTGATATCCACCCGTTCCTCTCTGCATTGCTGCATCACTATGGCCGTAAGCTCAATCTTATTTTCAATAAAAGATCATGAGCTCATGCCTGCATTCCATAAAATATTGTTATTAAATAAAAAAAAATCTGCTCGATTGGCTGATCCCTGCAAGACGATCCATTTTCTACATCCGCTTGGACTAAATTTTATGCATTCATATCATACTATTCATCCCTTTCCTTTCAAACGCTGAGCGACGAATGCTTTGCAATCTAATCTTTTCTGCCATCACTAGAAGTAGAAGATCCGCTTACGCTTGCCGGATGGGACGATTCTGTTGTTTAGTTTTCCCTTTACTTCCCTCAGCCAGGATCAAACTGGGAGAGAGGATAAATCAAGCTTATACACATCTATCAATATGGGAAACTTCCGTAGGATTTGCAACTTTCTGTCCCCCCCTGCTCAAATATCGACGAACACGACTAGGAACGTTGTCCTTTCGCTCACTTGATTGGCCTGTCGGCTATGCATGAGTGGTATTCGGGAGGGTTGTGCTTTTTATTTCCTTTATTGTCTATTGTCCCCTGAAGGCTGACGAACTATATTTCTGAGATTTGGCAGGATGTCAAAACGTTACATCTCTAGACTGGGTTGGTTCCTCGCTCAGCATTATGGCAATGGGTATATGCATGACATATGCAATTTCCGAGATTTTCTCATGTTTGAGGATAGGGTTACCAGAACGCAAGACAGGCCTCTCCGCTACAAAATGATCTGAAATGTTTAATTTGTTGAATCTTGTAATGTATGATGGTGAAAAAGAAACATTGATTTTTTTGAGTTTTCTAATGCACATAAAGGGAATGTTAGATTTGGCAGAAAATAATGGCATATTTTATGTAAATTTAAGCCGAATAACGCCTGAACCAAGCATGTTGTATGAAAGATTGCAAACATTGTTGTATGGCGCATCAAAGACTACAACAAATTGCGTTGTTGGCTTGGAATTAAACGAGAGAAAGTTTTACGCGCTTGTTAAAATTAATTATATTATTCTTTGCATATAATATTTTCTCTTCTGCAATATGTATGTTTTAAATGAAATTTGTGGACTATAATGTTTTGATTTCGAATATACTTACTAAGGACTAATGATACTTCTCTTTGCGTGCCGTCTTTGAATTTGAGTTTCATATGTGTGAAAGCCTCAAACCCCATACACAAATTGCCTTCAAAAACCCCCACATGCAAATTTGATTCCATTTGCTTGATTCGTTGTCGAGTTATGCAGAAATATCTGTTTCATTTTTATGGAAGCCCCACTTTCCAGAGGAGAAGGGGTCTCAAACTACCATAAAAAAATTCTACCTCCAAAGACCCCGACATACCGGATTTGGTTCCATTGGCTCGATTAGTTCTCAGGTTATGTAGAAGTTTGTGTTTGATTTGTACACTGAGAAAAAAGATTGGTAAACACAAACATATTCTAGTTTCATTTAATCGGAGTTTCACGTTGAATTGGGCACAATCATCATATTAGTTTGATTTGACTACCTACGCTGGATAAAACAAACTAAAATGTCGAGTAATTGTTTCGGGAATCAAGCAGTTAAGTTCAACTGACATCCTGGTGAATTGACCATTATGTTGGTTGTTTCATTATGACAGCTACGAAAACATACAGATTTGTTGGTTGATTCTACCAACGCTTATGGTTTGCTTGAAACAAATTTTAGTATGATTCGAACTGTATTGCTGTTTGAAACAAACAAATGAAAATATATGAAACAACAAACATTTCCGTTAACATTCACCCATATCTCTACTGTAATTTCAAAAACATTTATTTGCATAAATTGCTAATTTGAAAAGTGCACATTAACAAAAGACTTATTTCCGTATAAGAGAAATATACAAATGTTTATGCAAGCCTTTCTACTATTTTCAGGTATTTTTTAAAATTAAAATATTAAATTTTTACCTTTTCTTGAGTAACAGCGTCAGCGCATACAGCGGGACCGGATGATGGAATATGAAATAATCCAAAAAAAAAATCTGTTTCAAACTGTCTGTTCAGTTTGTTTTCCTCCTAACAAAACATCAGTATGATTTTACCGCCGCTTTGGTTGAATCAACCCAACATTTTATTTTGTGTCCCTGGGTCAACGCAACCTGTGTTTTGGTAATAATAAAACCCTCTCAAGGTGTGAACAACAAACATATTAGTTTAGAACAACCATAATTTGTGTTGAATTGTGGTAATATATTTAGGTAGGTTGGTTGTTTCTACCTAAATATATAACCACAATTCAACACAATCTGTTTGTTTCAAAACGAAATCATTGGTTTGAAACAACAAAACGGACTTTTAAAACAACCAGTTTTTTAGTTTGGTTGTCAACCAACATGTTTGTTATTTCAAACGGGACTGTTTTTTCTCCGTGTATGAGAGCCCCCTTCCAGAAGCAGGAGGCGCCTCAAGCAATCATAAGATCCCTTTTCGGCCCCAAAAACTTCTGCATACAAATTTTCACAACAGTTGGTTCAGTAGTTTCATAGCCAATATGACAGCCAATAGACAGACAGACAGACAGACACACTGAAAAATTATTTTCGTAAATTAGTTTTCACTCGTGTTGTACATAGAACAAATGTCTCGTGTATGGTATGAAACATTCATATTGGTTTTTATCTGGTGAAATGATATCACTACACATTTTTGTAGCATGCACGAAATGGATTTCGTGAAGGCCAGCCAATCGTTGCTTCTCGGTTGGTGTTGCTGCTGGGATGGGCGGGAATAATCAATTTATCCCAACAACAAAATTAAAGCGCTGCCAAGAATTATAACTGTATACTCATTAAATAAGTTTCTTCTCATGAGTCACCACGGCCTAGTGAAATCAATCACGGATTTTAGAACAGCTCTTTCCAAAAATATAGGATCGAATCCTACATCAGAAACATAAAAAAAAACACTGGACAACTCCACGTGGTTACGTTTTTTTTCAAATACATTTCGAGTCGATAAAGAAGACCTGTCTGTCATTCATGCTTCCAGCAGAGAGACGTTTCTTTTTAAATTGTAGTAAAATGTTCATAGCTCTTTGTATTGTTTATATGCAATGGATGAACGTTCTTTCTGTTTCAACACATGCACACTGTTGCCAAAGGCGTAAAAACGTGATCGAAATTGTTTTGACCCCGAAAATAACGTTTTTTTGCTATAGTTTCTTCTGCAAAGTGTTTTCATAAATTATTCTCCATATTATGATCATAAAAATTTTGGTGATTTATCTCCCTAGCAGTGAGAAAAAAAAATATTTTCTAATTATTGCAAATAAAAATAAACGTTATTCAGCAAAGTTATAGCTAATATAATACAAAACAACTTTGCTGAAGATCACATATGCCTATCTATTGGTTTTAATGTAAATTTGGGGAGTTTTCTATTGAACATCCCTCTCATTCATTTTTTTGAAAATAACATCTCGTGGACATTTTCTACAAGTTTTTAATATTCAATACTTTTGTTTATCATATAAAAACACACAAATTTGCTCAACAAAGTATAATTTTATCTCTTATAGTTTTTGAGATAATTAGGGTTTTTTTTGAAAAAAGGTACTTTTTCAGTGTCAAAAATCATAGTAATCTGCAAATTTCTGCAAGCGAAACTATTTGCTTATGAAAGTATGAATCAGTCATTGTTAAATCCAGATACAACCGCTCGTCTCCCACTGTCCCTTGGGGACCGAAGCCAATGTTCTTAGAACCACTACATGACCTCATCTAAGCTATTTTTGTTTTTTAATTTTAAAGCTGTTTTCCTTCGAAAAAGATTCCCAGCATTGTCAAAATAGTACAAAACAAATGGTTCAGCCTTCATTTAGTGATATATATTTTTTCTCAAAACATTTAAACATAATTAAAGTATTTCACTGTTGATCGTCATAATCACTACTATCACTTTCATCATTGGTGTTGTCATCGGATTTGACTAAAAAATTTTTCGCATTCCTTGACAACGGTGTTTCCTTTTTCTTTCCGAATCCTCTTATTCTCGAAGTAAATGGACCAGATGTCTCTAACGATCGGTGTAAAAGATCCATATTAGTTTAAATCCTTGAAAATTTCCTGGTATCATCCTCTCGGTATCTGCGGATGTCTTTGTTTCGGGACTCCTGAGCCTCTTCCGACAGTTGACCAATAGGAACAAAAAATGCAGATATCACTTTGGCGCTTTGGATTAAATCTTATGCACAGATGCTGGCATTGGATACCAATCATACAAATTAACAAGCTTGATTACACTACGTTGCCAAAGCAACCAATGGATTTAAATTTTATGCGCCTGCTCTTTATTATCGGGGACAAATGATCACCGCGGTTAAAATCCCGTTAAAACAGCAACAAAAAATGAAAAGAAGTTCTTTATTTAAAGTTTTATCACGGTCAAATTTATTTTTAATTATATATAGTATTACCATCAATTGCCTATCTCTTGAAACGTAATTCTATCGAATATGTTAAGAGAAATAAACCTGGTCGTTTCTAGTGAAGTCATGTAGTGGTTCTAAGAACATTGGCTTTGGCCCCCAAGGGACAGCGAGAGACGAGCGGTTGTATCTGGATTTAACAATGACTGATTCATACTTTTATAAGCAAATAGTTTCGCTTGCAGAAATTTGCAGATTACTATGATTTTTGATACTGAAAAAGTACCCTATTATCTCAAAAACTATAAGAGATAAAATTATACTTTGTTGAGCAAATTTGTGTGTTTTTATATGATAAACAAAAGTGTTGCCTATTAAGAACATGTAGAAAATGTCCCCGAGATGTTATTTTCAAAAAAATGAATTAAAGGGATGTTCAATAGGAAACTCCCCAAATTTACATTAAAACCAATAGATAGGCATATGTGATCTTCAGCAAAGTTGTTTTGTATTACATTAGATATAACTTTGCTGAATAAAGTTTATTTTTATTTGCAATAATTAGAAAATAATTTTTTTTCTCACTACTAGGGGGATATATCCCCAAAATTTTTATCATCATAATATGGAGAATAATTTATGAAAACACTTTGCAGAAGAAACTATAGCAAAAAAACGTTGTTTTCGGGGTCAAAACAATTTCGATCTCGTTTTTACGCCTTTGGCAACAGTGTGACATGCTTCGTACTTTTGACAGTAGCACGTGGGCCATTAATTACGAAGGTACCGTGAAATCGGGTGAAGTTGTTTTTTTTTTTGAAAAGTTGAGAAGTTGAAAGCTAATTAACTGCAATCATTGACTCAATTGCTCTGTCGGACATAACAGCTTTAGTTTTGTTAGGCTTTATTTAAGTAGCACAATTGGGCTTCTTTTTGTTGGTCATCACTGATCAATTTCACACAAATTCACGGTAGCTTCATAGAACGCACAAAACAGTTTCGTTGCAGAAAACAGTGCTTCCTTCGATTTTGAAATATCAACTGAAATAATTTAAAGACAGACAGAATGACATACAGACAGACATACAGACAGACAGGCAGACAGACTTAAAATCATATTGATAGATATGTTGAATGATAATAATTATATGTAGCTATAATTTGGTGATGCAACTGTATGAGTTGTTCTGCCCAAGATATCGTGCATACCTGAACCCATTTAATGTCATTCCCGACAAGAAAAGGAACCGACAGGTTGGTAGCCAAATAGCTAACCTTTTTTTTATCTTGATAATTGGCCTTGGAATATAAGAGGACATGTGTGAAACACCTTTACAAAAAGTCCTACGAATTCAAGCAAAATATCTCTTAACTAACGAAATTTGTTAATTTGAATACCTGGGGATACCTGAGAGGTACTATTTTGGTATTCGTTTAACATTGTGGGAACATTTTTATGGTATTATCCACAGGTTTTTTATCTCTTATCCCGAGCAGGAGACTACAACATATGAATACCTAATTATGTACTTGATAAAGGGTGATACGGTCAAAATTTGGTCAAGGGAAAACGCGGGGCTGGGTTAGACTCAAAAACTTATTTACTTCATTAACATTATCGGAAATATTCGTTTGGATTCATCTGGTTTCAAGAAATCTGCGTCTCCGTGGCTGTGGTCCGGTACGGAGACACTGTTTGGGAATATCAATTGAATTACCGGGAATGGATGTCACAAACTTTGAAATAATGATGTATGATATATGCTGTATGATATTTACTACCTCTCATTGTAGCACGGAAACTAAAGTCCTAAAGCAATGGGCTCTCCTCGCTGTTAGACTTGATCAAGCTTTAATAACCACTGATCATGCCATTGTATGAGGGGCCAAAAGGGGGTTGGGTGGATCGATGGGCAACATCACTTATACGTATCCATAGGGATATATAGCATCTCCTTCCAACAACAAGATTGAACAATTAGTCAAAAGATCAAGCCATCTAACTTGAGGATGCCCCGATGGGCAGGAGGAAGAGCCCACCCTCTATTCACAAACTGTTAGCAATGGGGAGTTGGCATTCCCAGTTTCCCCATCCAGAGTGCTTCAATCGGGGTCTCTCCCATTCCCATGAAATATTTATATAATAGCGTATATATTTATGTAAATGAATTCAATCACTCGTATCTATTATTTATGATCTCCATTCGGTTGATCCTGAAATGCAAGAAATGTTGTAAAGTGTGAGAGTTGTAGAGTTCCGTGGTTTGCGCATGAGCACGTATTTGACGATAGCAGCATTTTCCCAAAATATTCATTAGTGTTAGGTATCCTGAAAAAGTTTGTTAAATTTTACAAAACTAACATGTATGCATTTTAATTTACTGTTGCCATGGTCACTATTTGCTACTTGATGTTGATTTTGTAACAGAAATCCGCTTTGATTTTTGCAAGCCTAAAATTATTTCTCCTGTGTTATAAAAACAGGGAAGATTTAATTGTCAGGGAGAGAGTTAAAGACAAATGACATAAAAAAACTATATCCAATGTTTAAATCATCTTTGAAGTAAAATCAATAAAACAATATGATCAAATATAATGTTATTGCGATTGATACTGTGAGAGATACAGTAATGACAAAAATTGAAATGTAACATCAGATACTCACCGAATGGAAAATAGCACTGCACGAAACAAATCAGCTCAGACTTGGAAAAAAGTTCCATTTGCAAACCGGAAATGAAAAATGCATGGTAATAAGTGCAAAAGCCTACCATAGATACCGTTGCAGCTTCTTTTATTCAAGACACTAGATACATCGAAATCATGAATGATAATGGTTATCAATAAACAATGCCCAATAAGATAATAGATGTAGTAAAGGGATATTATAATATTAACTGAAAAATACATGTGTGCCGACTGCTTTTTTTTGCAATTGTAGACAAACCTGCGCATCCATTATGAACCAGAAAATTTAAACAATGTATAACAGCCATGAGAAAAAAGATTATTATTATTTTATTATACCTATTATATTATTAAATTATTTTATAATACCTGACGACCTGGAAGACCTGAAAGATATGAGAATGGAAAATTATGATATGATTTACCGGTCGCACCCCCTCACTTCGCTATTGTCAGATTGACAACATTGCCCAGGATACGCCAACCAGCGTCTCCAGCTGGCAGCCTTTTGTGATCATATGACTCGTGGAGGCATGAGGTAGGAACTTGTGAGGACCGGAGGTCGGTCGCACTCTCCTTAGAAGTTGTCAACTCACCATTTGAAGCCCGACACGATCTTTGTAATAATTCCTACAAACTATTTCTATTTCATTGTGGGCCATATGCCGAATTGTTTCTGGGTCGGCCATTCTGTAGCAGGTTTCCGTGGGGCATAGAGTGGCCATTAACATATTTAGATGTAAACCTTGGCAATATCGGTATCAAAATTCCAGTAGGATATTTTCCAACGTATTGTGGCCATCTGACGATTAAATTCATTGTCTTCAGACATGGCGAAGTTGTATCTCGGGATTGCGATCGGTGTAATTTGGATGGCTGGTTTTGCTCTTGAGGAGTCATGACGTTTATCTCTGTTGTTGTCACACGGGGTTCGTTCGAATTGATATGTGAGTTGCGTGTTGAGTTCCCAGATTCTGACTATCAGTCCGTGCTGACAATTTTCCAACATACGCGGGTCCGTTTTTATAACTTCCGTTTCGATATAAATAAGTTCAAAGTCCCCTACGATGATGGAGTAAATCAATAGCTTACTGTAAAACTTTGAAAACACACAAAACAACATCTGGTAACTCTTTCTCAAACCGGTTAGATTAAGTATCCAGTTTTCATGATGTGGCGTCGTCTGATTGGATTCCGGAAAAGAAAATTGCAAAAGAATAAAATTTTCATGGCATGAAAATCTACTGCACTGTTCTCATGCTCCATTTGGAAGCAGGTTTGCGATAGAGGAAGTGGAATAATCAATGGCATTCCTTCCATTATTGAGTTGAAAATGATTTCGTTCCTTTGTTGCATACAATATGAATGCTTCCAGGCCGTTGAAGCTAACTTAACTTTTAATACGCTCTGTTACGGTGCAAAAAAAAGGAGTTCAGCGAAGAAATAATTTACAAGTATTTATATTAAAAAGGAAATATGCTTCAGTTCCTCCCGTACTGAACAGGTCTTCAAGTAAATCACAAAAGAGTTAGTCATTCACTAATTACAATGATTCTGTCGAGTCTGAGAGGCAGCAACCTGAAATTGATGTCTCAACCATACAAAAACGTTTGATACATCTTCAAATTACCTACCAATCTATTCCGTCATCAAGATTCACGCTACAGCACACGAAAAAAAAAAAAACAAATCGATTAACCCTTTGCGATAAACATGCGACATCGACGACGGAGTTGTTGATAGGTTAACGACATTGTCATTAGGACCAACGCTGTCACGTTTTCGATTGTTGTCTTCGCCATTAAAAACGACTCGTCAATGATTACTTGCGTCATTTAGGAAAATCGGTTTTTGCCACGTTGGTGTCATTATGCTTCAGCAATTGAAGCGATATCTGGGGGGCATTTGAGTAGTATGTCATGCGATTCCCTTGGGGATGGGGCGAGCATTGCTTCCGAATGGTTTTTATTGTTGATCGGAATATACTTGGAGAATCCAAAAATTGTAGCGCGCCTTGTTAAAAAAAAAAAAAAACACAAATTGGGATTTCCTCAAATTAGCTCAACTTCGTCACTACTGCTGGGTTCAATCTACTTTAGCAACAAAGCAACCATTGTTTTGCTGCGTTCAATAAGAAATACACGTTTATTAGTTCTTCATCTCTCAAAAAAGAAAAGTCTTTTTATATTTTAATCTTATCATTGGTTATGGGCCCAGATCCGGCCACAGCGTGTAGAATTCATTAAGTGGTATAAATATAAGTTCCTGAACTGACTTCGAGGGATATTCTGAGCAGTGCTTGTCTAAATAATTTCATCTGCTTTCAAATGAGCTGAAAATGAAGACAACCTTAACGGACAGACCAATTATTTTCGTTAATTTGAATTTTGAAATGACAGTATTCTCTTGGCCAGAACAACCGATGAGTTTCGAAGTCATTATTTGATTTTGTTCTTTCGTCGATGGATGTTCGATAATGTGCTGTTGTCAATATCAGTATTCAATCTCATTTAGGTGGGGATGATTTTGAATACCAAATGAAGAAACAGTATTTGTTTCTTGTGATGTAGAACATGATTGGTAATTTTTCTATACTCAGGTGGATAGATTACAATTACTACAAGTTGTAATTACGATAATAGAAGGCAGTAAGACTCTGGGATTGACACTAAAAAAAAAAAACTTTTTGATTGAATTGAAAGTGACTTGTTGATGTATGATTCATATGAATTATTGAATATGAATTCATCTTCGCTGACTTGAAATGCTTTACATTGCGCATGATAGTAAGTGATAAAAACGGGGGTGGGACGTTTGGTATATGGATGTTTGGCCGAATGGACGTTTGGCCGAATGAGCCTTTGGCCGAAAATTGTCTATTAGCATAAATGTATTGCAGAAAGAAGGAAACAAGAATCTAAAAAAGTATTTTCAAACGCATTAGATCTAAAAAAGGAAACAAGGAACCAAAAAAACATTCTCGAACGCATTATAAAGTATCTTCTCCCTCTATTCGGCCAAACGTCCATTCGACCAAAGATGACAGTCAAATGCACAGTATGCTATGATGACCGCAAAAGTACGTTGATATCTTATTTCAAAATATTCCTTATTATAATCCGATGATCATGGTCCTTAGAGCATACGGGATCGAATTCACTATGGATGTCGTGAAGACGAAGATTTTTCAAGATGTGAAATGGCCGTTGAAGAATAAGACTCGATGTGTATCTCTGGTCGTTGAATTCTGGAACGATGTACACTGATATTTTAATTCCAGGTCGACTTCCCATATGTCCACGACGGCAGAGAACTTCTTCAGGGATACAGAATGCCTACTTTAGATCGAAACTGCTGGTGGACAAAATATCAAGTCACTTCTATTCATAGTCGATGGAGGCGAAGTTTGATATGAGGATGGCGATAATGTTGTACGCAAGAAAACGGTATATACAATTTGAAGAACTAACGATCGGAGAGGCCGTTTCTGGTTGCCAACACAAATCAATGGCACCGGATATTTGGACCCTTGAACCAGCAAAGTATGTGGAAGCCGATGGGATGGACGATGGCGCGGGCGTTTATGCAGCAGCAGGCAACTCGTCAAAATGTGCAGCGACAGAGACAGAAGCAAAGACAACAAACTATTCTCTTACGGGATAAGAAGCGTCACCCTGGGGAGCTGGAGTGCAAAGATATAGAGGGCTGTATCGTTCCCAAGTTGAGCGTAAATCCTACAAGAAGCTCAACGAATGCCAAGACATCAGAAGGAATGGCTTCATCGGTATGATGGACGAAGGTGACGTGCCAACTCCCACGATAAGTGAAACTAAGCATGCTATCAAGCAACTTATGAATAACAAGGCAGCTGGACAGGATGGCATCGGAGCGGAACTTTTAAAAATGGGCCCGGATAAGTAGGTGACTTGTTTGCATCGACTGATAGTGAGGATCTGGGATACAGAACAGCTACCAGAGGAGTGGATAGAGGGAGTTAAATGCCCAATTTCCAAAACGGGCAACAAGTAAGAATGTGAGAACTATCGAGCGATCTCTATTCTAAACGCGGCCAACAAAATACTGTCCCAGATTATCTTCCGTCGTCTATCGCCGCTAGCAAGCAGATTTGTGGGAAGCTATCAGGTAGGAAGCTATTTGTTAACGGTTGATCGACAACTGACCATATCTTTACGTTGTGGCAGATCTTCCCAAAGTGTCAGAAGAACCATGAAGAGCTATGGAAGATTATGGACGAGAACCTTTTTCCCGTAAAACTGAACAATATGATCAAGGCTACGATGGTTGGTGTACAGTGTTACGTGAAGATATTGGGTGAGTTCTCGGACTCCTCTGAAACACGCAAAGGACTTCGACAAGGCGATAGTCTTTTCTGCATTCTGTTCAACATTGCGCTAGAAGGTGTTATGAAACGTGCGGACTTTAACATTCGGGGTACGATTTTCAATAAGTCCGGCCAGTTTATTTGCTTCGATGACGACGTGGAAATTGTTGGCAGAACGTTCCAGGTGGTAGTTGATCAGTATACCAAGCTGAGACGTGAAGTAGGAGAGGTTGCACTGAAAGTGAATGCGTCGAAGACAAAGAATCTGTTGGCTGTAGGAACCGAGCGTGATAGAGTTCGCATAGGCAGAACTGTGACAATCGACGGAAATGAATTCGAGATGGTGGATGAGATTGTATACCTCGGATCATTGTTTGCGTTGGATAACAACTGTAGCAGAGAAATTCCAAGACGCATTATTACCGGAAGTCGTGTGTACTATGGACTCCACAAGACCTCGAGGTCTGGTAAACTTGACCCCCGTGAAAAATGTTCCATGTACAAAACACTGATAAGACCGGTTGTTCTTTACGGGCATGAGACGTGGACAATGCTCGAAGAGGACGCTCGTTGAGTTCTGATCAGATTTTTACTTGAATAAGCCACTGTCCTAGTGCCAGCGTCAATTTTTTGAGTTAACGCTGCGCCTACCGCTGTATCTGATGGATTGTTCTTGATTTTGAGAAGGCTTTCCAAAGTCTGGGTTCCTAAAAATCAGTGCTGACGTGAGAACGGATCAAGTCCTATGAGGGTTTCTCCATCTGGTTCTGTCCATTCAAACTATTTCTTCGACTTCTTCAGCAAATCCGTTATAGGTACAGTTATCCTACTATAGTTTGGAATGAACCGTTGGTAGAATCCTGCAAGTCCCATTGGTGCCTCCTGACGTTTTTGATATTGTTTAGTCCAGCATAATTTAGTATCGGTGTTACTTCCGAGCTGTCAATTGCTATACCTTTTTCTGTCAAAAGATAACCAAGGTATTTTACCTGTTTTCGACTAAATCGGGAATTCTCCATAAAGATAGTCAGGTTAGCCTTTTTCAACCTTTTAGCCACAATACAGCCGAAAATGCTCCTCCAAGGATTGAGACGCAATTACTATGTCGTCAAGGTAAACGAACACCACATCACCGGCATCAAGTCGAAACCAATGACTTTATCCATCAGTATGGCGAAACGCGCATTGGTGACTCCGAACGATATTAGCTGAAACCTAAAAAGTCCTCTTGTTGTGCGAAAAGCTGTGTAATTTCTGCTTGCTTCATTAAGGGGCTATTCACAAACCACTTAGAATTTGCTGGGGGAGGGGAGAGGGTTGACCAAAGTGTACGCTCCATACAAAACTTCAAAAAAATGTATGAAGAAACCTCTACAAAGGGGGAGGGCTGTGGGAGGCTAGAGATTTTTTTTAAATTAGTCTAACGGGTGTCCACTAAATAATGAGAACGAAAAGAATGGGTCAGGAAAAAAATACCAGTGAAGTTTTGTTCAAACTGATTTATTTTATTAAAAGGGTCAACTTAAATCTTCAAACTAAGTTTAGTGAATATTGTCATATGGTCCGTGGTCCGTGGTTATGCTGGAACATGACCGTTGGACGGCAGCCACATCGATTTTTCGGATGCAGCTTTTGATCCTGTTGGTAAGTTGCTTGGTGTTCTTGGCCTTCCAATTATCCTTGTATACCATGGAGCTCAAAAGACCGAAGAAATCCTCGATAGGACGGCACTGTGGCAAATTTGTCGGATTCCGGTCTTTTGGGACATATGGTATATTTTGGCTCTCCAAAAACGTTAGCGTTTTTTTGCGTAGTGCGATGATGCCTTGTCCGGCCAAAACACGTATTTGCCATACGAGTGATGTTGCTTAAGAAATGGGATGAGTATTTTCTGCAAACACTCTCTTTGGTACACCTCCTGGTTGGTGGCCAAACCGCTTGGTTTGAACCACGGCTTCGAAATACCCTTATCGGATATTACGATGTATAACATAACCTTCGATTCAAATTTGTGCTTGAACTTATACATTACTTTTGGAGGAGTAGTAGATTTGTCCTTAGTGTAGAATCGGTCGTTTCCCGGTATCTGAGACTTCGAAAGAGGAAAGTAGCTTTCGTCGTCCAGAACGAAAGATTTTCCGCCGTAATTACGAGTCATCCAGCGGCATTGGGATTTCACGGTTTGAATCTGCTCATCTGTGTACTCTGGGGATCTGGTTTTCTTTCTACACACAATTCCTTCTTTCTTTAGCGTCTTGCAGATGAGTGACTTCGAACAATGGAACTTTCGGGCTGCTTCCCGTTGACTTACCGAATCCTTGTTGTTGAACATGCTGCGCAGCGAGCGGAGCGTTTTCTCATTCATTATTTTCGCTGGACGGCCGCAACCTTTCTTCCGGGTTACTCTCATGCATGCCAGGATACGGTATACGGTGGATACCGGAACTTTTTCACGACAAAAATGGTCCACCGTGTATTTTTTTCCACGATCTTCGTTCGCTTGAAAGAATTGTACAACGCGCGCGCGCAGTTCTTCCTGTTTCGACGGCATGCTGAACACGACTGAACATGTTAGAGTGAAATAAGAGTGTATGAAAATTTTCTGGAGAGTGCAATGATTCATTCATCTAAAGTGACATTTCTATGCGGCCGTTTTTGTTCTGATGGAAAAGTATTGAAATCATTCTCATTTTTTAGTGGACACCCGTTACGTGGTTTATGAACCGGCCGTATCCTTCAAATCGATTATCGAAAAGCATTTAGCGTTTGCCAATTATTGAAATATTTCCAACATATTCCTAATCAGATAGCTTCCCCTTTTCAGTCATGCTGTTTAACCGCCTGGAATCTAGACATACTTTGCCATTTTGCCTATTTTGCCATTGGACTTTCTCTCCGGTATTATCGGATTTCTCCATTCACTATAGCATTCGTCAATAACTTCCACGTCTATGAAACATTGAATTTTTGCATCGATTTTTTTTTGGATGGCGGGAGCGCAATGATACATCACCTGGTTGTTCAGTTTTTGTGTTTTTAAGTATTTGCAGCTCACAACATGCCGGCCATCGTTAAAACCGTGCGTTTCAACCGATAACCACCTTGGCAGTTGATGATGCTGTCAATTTGCCCTTCTATTCGTCATCGGAATCGATTGGAAGGGTCGTGACCTCCGTGATTGCTCGCTTGTATTTTCCGGAAAATGTACTGACCACAACAATGTGAACTCGATCATTCAATCCAGTGATGGCCTCGATTATACGTCTGAGACGCAATTGCAGAGGAGGACAGTTATCTTGCTTCAGCAGAAGAAGTTGACCCTTTCGAACATCCATGAATGGTCACCTCCACTTGCTACGTTGATGCAATTGGCTTCCGTAGTCCCGCGACCAGCAACGCCAGAGATTCTGGACCGAACGTTGCATGTCCTGCAAGCGGGTGAGCCGATTAGAGGACAGGTGTAGAAGATTCGGCTCGGCAATGGAATCAAGAGCCTTCCCAAGCAAGCCCTGGAATCAGAGCAGAAAGATCATCTGTAGAATCAGAAATAGGAACGAGTGGGTGGGAGATTTGGAAAGATCCAATCTGAGCTACGTTGCCCCATGTTCCGACGAAAGTGGTACTTGAAGGATTTCATTCCGGCCTCCTAGATGCCTCCAAAATGTGGAGAGCAAGCTGGGATAAATCGGAAAGTCATGTCATTTCCTGAGCAGTACTCGCCCCACTCTTTTAATTTGAATTGTTGCTGGAACTCTTTTTGTAGCTTGCGCAGCTCGCGATCCGCCCCGCGAATGTGGTCGCGTTATCGCAATGCAATTCTAGAACACGACCACGATAGTCTACGAAACGTTAAACGGCGTTGATACACACGACGGTCGACAAGCCAGGGACGACCTCAAGGAGCTCGGCCTTCTCCACCATACAAACGAATAACGTGACGTAAACTATTATCGATGAAACTTTCCCAATCAGTGGACGAACGAAAAACGGGCAACAGTAATCCATCCCAGAGTACGGAAAGGCTCGGACTGGCCTGGGGCTAACTGATGGATGAAGTGCCATAAGTTGGTGTACTGGTGTAGGGTTGTAGCGAAAACATGTGGCGCATTGGCGTACGAGCCAAGTCTCTACCCCGGAGTGGCCAAAACCGTTGACGAATTATAGCGAGTAACAGCGAAGGTCCACCATCGAGTTTCTGTTCATGAATGGACCTGGCAATATAGTTATACAGGGTGCGGCAAAAATAATGCGAAAATGTGTTCTATTTCTTTCAAATCCCATTTTCAACTAATTCAAGCAATAATATCAACATTTTCGAGTGCAGTTATCTTTATAAAGTCCTTTTAAACAAATTTATTCAATGTGTCCTCCATTTTTATTAATTACATCCTCGAGCCAACGCCGGAAGCCAGAGCCTTGCGGACATAGTCCTCCGACATTGACTGCCATGTGCGTGTTATGGTTGACTTAAGGGTTTTCACACTAGGATGTGATGTTTTGCAGGCTCGTGCTTCAACATATGCCCAAGTTGAATACTCCAACGGATTAAGATCTGGACTGCTAGGGGGCCACAAATCCTTCGGCCAAAACTTCATGTTATCGTTCAACCATTGTTGGGTTCGATTGGACGTGTAACACGGCGCTCCATTCTGCTGTAGGACAACGTTTTGGTCCTCGGAGAAGTTGGCCGTCACCCAGGGAAGCACATGGTCCTTTAAAAAACCGATATACACATCGGTATTGATTTTAACTCCAGCATCAATGAAAACAGGCGGCATTTTCAAACCATTGGACGCCACCAAGCCAAACATCATGACTCCAGCTGGATGTTTGGTTTGAACTTCGAATTTCACTTTTTCCGGAACGTTCTCCATTTTCTGCAGTGAAATGAACCGATCCGTGCGGCTGTTGGCCACAGCATCGATGCTGAAAAGCTTTTCGTCGGAGAACAGGATTATCATTTCTTCCTTCTGCAACAAGGAAAGCAATCTCTTGGAACGAGTCACCAGTCCGTTATCAAGTGGCGTTTCATTCTGACTCGGAAAGATGCGTGCAGGTCGTCTTTGATGATTCTCCGCATGGATTTCTCCGAAATATTGGCTTCCTTTGCTAGTTTTCTTATGGAACGCAACGGATTGCGAGCAATTTTTGCACGGACCGATTTGATCACGTTCGGCGTGCGTGCAAAGCGCGAACGTCCGCTTCCCGGCTTCCACTGCTTAGGACCATCCTGCAGGGAAATTTTTATGCGGTAAACTGTTGCCAAATGGCACCCTACCGCCTTGCAAATCTCTTTCGGCTTCTTCTGGGCGAGCAACAAACTGGTGATCACTTCTTTCCCGAACATTTTGATGAATTTGCAATAAAACAAATAGAATGTTTGGATGCAGCACTTGAAAGTAAACATAAACAGATACACTTTCGACAGAATTCAGTCACAAGCTACACGAATTAATTCAATACTCAAGTTTGAACATTTTCGCATTATTTTCTGCCACACTCTGTAGCTAGCTGTAAGCAGAAGTGAATGACGAGTGTCGAGTGTCCGTCAATCCGAAGGAGGCCAAATTTATCCGTGAAGATGTAAAAATCCTTGAGTGATGATTTTTATGAGATTTTGACAGGCTTCTCCGAATCATTTTGGCTGTCCAAGCGAACTTCCATTGGCGTTGGGCCAATCGTACCATCGATTTCAAAGCGTAATTAGTTTCTTCAGGAAACAGTGGAGACAAAACAGGTTGATTCCTTGGAAGATTGCAGTTATTTTGAAATAGGAAACAGTATGTAACGAATCGGGTTAGCTTAGCTAACTCGGAGAACTCGCTGAAGATTGTTGTGTGTTCTTGCGACAAATGGACGGAAATCAGCGGGCACTTCTCCTCCAATTCTGACTTAAGGGGCATCATAACAGCACACTTTGGCCAATGATCAAAAACATTCTAAACATACAGATGAGTGCCAATAAACCTTATTGATGTCAAAAACATTTACAATTTGTTCTACAGTTAAGCGTTAATTGAGCTGAAAGATGCTAGTAATAACTTGGTAGATCTACACTGAATATTCAACTGTTGGCCTCGAAGCACAAATTTGTGACACACTCAACGATTGCAATCTCCCTGCACAATTTATCGCCCATTTTGAAATAACAAATGCTCTCAAACATCCATTGACCTCTTATCGGTTTCCCGACACAATCGATGGTAAATTCCGTGACGGTGTGCGTGTGAAATTGTATTAAAACTAATC
Source organism: Aedes japonicus (assembly GCA_034211315.2). Taxonomy (NCBI): domain Eukaryota; kingdom Metazoa; phylum Arthropoda; class Insecta; order Diptera; family Culicidae; genus Aedes; species Aedes japonicus. Next base: position 14,449 of record JASCZW010004700.1, on the reverse strand, counting down.
ACTGCTATGTGAGTTTTCCCGCATTACTAGGCTTCGATCGGTAAACACACCGCCGCATGAAACGAAATAGTCAATAACAATTAATTCCAGTAAATTTCAAAATGAATCATCGCGTTCACCTGAAACAGGAATTCACAAATTTGCACACACCCTTCCGGCTTTCTCGGAGCTTCTGGGTTGTAAATCCAGCTATCAGCCACTAGAAGACAGGAGATCGGCACTGCTTGAAAGCGGCAGCTGTGACCAATGACAATGCTCATCGATAGAATATTGTCTATAAATAACCATTATCTGATGACAAATGAATAAATAATTGCAATTCGGGTCGATATCACGCATACGGACACATGAACAGATATATCTGTCCACAGGTACCTGTTGACAATTCTGAGTTCTGCTCTTGGGTGTTCCGTGTGAGTTGAAATATCTCACACCGAGAATTTCCATTTAAATTCTTCGACGCCAGACTCTCGGCGATGACTTGCTGTCATGCAATTAACTGAAGGGCCCTCGGCGGGATGCCACATATGCAGGGGATTTTTCTCCAAGCCATCTCGGAGGAACAATAGAATGAGGCCTCACTGAAGTCATCTTCCTGAAGAAGTTCTTCCCAGGTGTTTTACCACCTACTGAGCTCATATAGGAGTGGTGGAAGAAATCAAGAAAAAAATCATAAAGATTGCCTGCTTTTACGTTTTCTGTGTTAAAATTTAGGTTCACTTCCACTGAAAACCGTACTCATTGTTGCAGTATAACATTTTGGAAGCTGTCGCTGTTGTTTGCACTCTAATTAGTGCACCCTTCATCATTGCAAAAACGAGGAGTCACGTTCTCCAGCTTATTTTCGCTCTCCATCTTGCTCATCATGCATAAGGTGATGTGATACCTGATGGATGGGAACTGCTCACCCCCCACACACGTATGTATGAGTTGTTTTTTTTTCTCTTCTTTTTACCTAAGAGGAAACGTTGTAGATCTGAGGAATTTTCTTCAGATAATTTGCACAAACACACCTCCTCTTGCTGCTTTTCAGGGATATTTGCACGCTTGGGTTCAGTGTTTGCTCTTCAAGAGGGTGATGCTGGAGGGCTCTAGCCAAGAGCTATCACTGCAAGTGTGAGATACACTTTGCGGGAATGGTAAGTTTGTCTTGTGCAGCATTCATTTGCTCGAACATGTTTGACCAACATTGACTCTGTCGCCAGTAAATTGGTCGAGTGAAGAAGTTTCTCGTACTAAAGGGTGTTCCGATCAAAATTTGGTAGACTTAAACTTGACGCATATCCTTTCATCGTGCATTAAACATTTTTGCACACGCCTAATTTTGATTTTGAGATTAGCACTTCAGTTATCAAAATGTCGTCGAAGGAAGAAGAAGCAACGCATAAAAATTTTGCACGTGCATGGCGTAAATGCAAACTACTCTCACGCCAAGTTAGCAAAGTTGTTGAATGTGGCTAAATCAAATGTTAGCAACGTATTAAAAGTGTTTGGTGAACGTTCGTCGACAGCCAGGAAAGCTGGATCGGGGGGAAATCGGAAACCGGTGGCCACAGCAACGACAAAAAGATTTGCACGCTGTTTCGAGCGGAATCCCAACCTCTCCGTCCGAGATGTCACAAAGAAGCTGGGAGTGGCGCCTTCAACCGTGGATAGAGCTAGAAAACGAGCTGGACTGTCAACTTACAAGAAAGTGGTGGCTCCTAATCGCGACGATAAACAAAACACGTTGGCCAAAGCATGATCGCGAAAGTTGTACACGACGAAGCTGACGAACTTTGATTGCGTGGTACAGGACGGTGGAACTTACGTCAAGGCAGACTTCAAACAGCTTCCTGGACAGGAATTTAAATTGAATTGTCAAAGTTCGCGAAGGAATATCTGGTGCGGCAGGCCATCTGTACCTGTGGCTTGATGAGCAATGTTTATATTGCGACCGGAACCGTCAACCTGGAAATTTATCTGAGCGAGTTCCTACAAAAATGTCAACTGCCTACCCGAAGCGACACAATCGTTCCATTCTATTTTGGCCGGATTTGGCATCTTGCCATTACGGATAAAAGGTCATGGAGTGGTATGCTGCCGACAACGTTCAGGTGGTGCCCAAGGACAAGAACCCTCCCAACACGATAGAGCTCCACCCAATCGAATAATATTGGGCCATCGTCAAGCGGAACCTTAAGAAGACTCAAAAAGCTATTGTGAACAAGAAACAGTTAAAGGCGTTCTGCGGCGAATAAAGTTGTACATGTACTAAACGGTAGAACCGGCAAATTGCATTCGATAAAAAGAAAGCTTAGCTGAATATTTCTCCTGTATTCTGTATTAACTGAACCTGAAAAAGAAAATGAATTTGACTTGTTAATAAAAACTTTGATCGACTGATTACTGTTTGACCAAATTTTGATCGGAACACCCTTTAATTTGTCAAGCCAGATTGCCGGTCACTTTCACACAGTCACAAACGTACTACTAACTTGACCAATTTCTTCCAGTTAAACATCAGGTTCCGCACGGTATCGTTGGATACGCCCGCTGTGGTGATTCTCCATCTTCTCTTGAAATCATCGGTACCATTAGCTTTCTTCCTAGTTTCGAGTTCTTCCTAGGCGAAGTTCTAAGCTTTCTGTTGGTTTGGCTGTTTTTTCAACGTATTTGAGCTCTTTAACCTTACACCATTCCAGGACGAATTTCGCATAGTGACAAAAGATCAGAACAAAGCTGGATACTCTTTCTCGTACACATCCTATTTGATAGTGGCGATAGAGACGAAACTTTTAGTTTTTCGACCGCAACTACATATAGCCTGCCAAATCAAATACTTCATGGGGAATTCGGACACCTTCTTTGTCCGGCTATGATAGGCAACGGCGTTCCTTTGCATTGCGGTATAAAAAGCCAGATCCGGAAGCTGGTTAAAGCTGTTTCTTCTAGTACGCATGTTTCGTCGTCCATTATGATACAAGAAATTCGTGATTCGAAGAGCTGGGATAGACACGAGTGGCACGATTTTCAGGAAGTCTGTCCAACTATTTGGCTTCGCCGACGACGTTGATATCGTAGCACGTAACTTTGAGACGATGGCGGAAACGTACATCAGACTTAAGGCTGAAGCTGGTAGGATTGGGATGCTGATTAATGCTTTGAAAACAAAATACATTAAGGGAAGAGGCTCACGAGAAGACAATGTTAGCCTCCTAGCACGAGTTCAGATCGACGGTGATAAAATCGAGGTAGTAGACGAATTCGTGTATCTGGGCTCATTGGTGACCGCCAATAACGACACCAGCAGAGAAATAAAAAAGGCGCATTATGGCTAGCAATCGTGCCTACTTTGGACTCCGAAGGACGCTAAGATCGAACAAAGTTCGCCGTACCACAACGTTGACCATCTACAAGACATTAATTAGACCGGTAGTTCTCTACGGCCACGAAACATAGACATTACTAGTGGAGGACCAACGCGCCCTTGATGTCTTTGAACGGAAGGTGCTGCGTACCATCTACGGTGGAGTGCAGATGGAAGACGGAACGTGGAGGAAGCGAATGAACAAAGAATTGAACCAGTTGCTGGGAGAACCTCCCATCGTACACATCGCAAAAATCGGTCGACTACGATGGGCTGGGCATGTCGTAAGAATGTCGAACGACAGCCCTGTGAAAATGATTCTCGAAAACAAACCGACAGTTACAAGAAGAAGAGGCGTGCAACGAGCAAGGTGGATCGATCAAGTAGAAGGCGACATGCGGACCCTCCGCAGACAGCGAGGCTGGCGAGTGACAGTCATGGACCGAATAGAATGGAGACAACTTCTGTGTACAGCAGAGGCCACGCCGGCCTTAGTCTGATTGGTAAGGTAAGGTAAGGTATGTATGATAGAAGAAAATGTTTGCAAAAAAATGGTTTAAAGTTCCTTAGCGTTGAGAGTATAGCATGTGGCTCTGTTCAGCTCTGAGTGGGTGTTCGATAGTGATGTCAAGCACTTGAGTTTACAAGAACCTCTGGGCAGTCTTGGGAGAAACATTACGCAGCGGTCTTATAAGTCACATTATTAGTGTTCCTAAGTAATAAACATAAGGCATTTATATGCTCTGGATAAGGTCTACATCGGTCTGAATTGTTGTTTGTGACTGAGCTTGAGTGGATTCGTACATCTCTGAGTTGCTGTTTAACAGTTTTAGCTCTGAGTAGCTGTGGCGATAGTGGTATCATGGACTTGTGTTTGCAAGAGACTCTGAGTGGTCTCAGTACTCTAAAAAAAAAAGAACTACAATGTGAGCTGACTCGCTAACTCGAACACACTGTGTATATATTTATCTGTGTAGTTTGTAATCAGCTTTACACAGCTCTGAGTTGCTGTTCAACAATTTTACATTAAGAGATAATGAGCTCTGAGTGGCTCTGTACAGCCCTGAGTGGCTGTTCGGTAGAGATATCAAGCACGTACGTTTCAAAGAGACTTGAGCAGCCTTGGGAGTTTCAAGAAACTTGACGCTGTGATCTGATAACTCACATTGTTTAGTTTCTCTCGGCAAACCACATGAAGAATTTATAAGTTCTGGGTAGCTCTACACAGCCCTGAGTTGCTGTTTGTGCCTGAGCTCTGAGTGGCTATGTACATCTCTGAGTTGATCTTCAACAGTGTATACTAAGCAAATATGAGATCTGAGTGGCTCTGCACAGCTCGGAGTGGCTGTTCGATAGTGATATTAAGTACTGGTGTCTACAGAGACTCTGAGTCTTAGGAGGCAAAAAAAAACACTTGTCTCCATGGACTGATAATTCACACTGTTTAGTTATCTGACCGATTTAAAAGAAGTGATTATGAGAGCTAGGTACACAGCTCTGAGTGCTGTTCTTAATGTAGTTTTACATAGTTAGCTTGCTCCATGTGGCTTCACGGAATCACGACACTAAGCATGACTTTTAGGAGTGAAATTTTTCTTGTCGTCACGGTTGGGAGCCTTTTACACTTTGTGCGCCTTCAGTCCTTGCCTCTGCTTCACTTTTTGTACGTATGCTTTTGACTTCCCAACTTTGCAAGCCACCTTTCGCACAGAATTTTTTGGAAGTTTTCTCAATAATGGCTACCACTATCTTGTTCATTTGTCGGAAGCATACTCTTCGATTTGTTCCACTTCCAACCTTCCGATCCACAGTCCAGCGCTGGTCAAATGATTTGCATATACAACTTTTCGTGGTTTTAGTTTCTTGGCAAGATCACGTTCCGGTAAATTCGGATTTTTCAGCCGTTCGTACAAAATGCGTTTATGCACTTCCATTTGATTCGACGCCATTTTACTGAATGTCAAAAGAATGTATACATGTTGTACCACGAGCTGTCATATAAGTGAAACGTGTAAGCGATCCGTGAAATGATTCAAGATCTACACTGAAAGCTTGCTTCATGACCAATTGTTCAATCACGTTATTGGAAGGTGAATATTTTCTACCCCCTGGATATGTTTAGGTGACTTTGCCTATCGTTTACGTAATCCATTATTGGTCCTTAATACATGTGGCATGTGAGGGCAATAAGAAGTTGTCAAATTTGATCAAATCAAATAAGGAGGATGTACTCCCAACGGACATGCCAATGTTTTTCATTTTCTCCAAGTCAGGCTCCATACCGAGAATTGCCCTTTTTTAATTGAGTTCACGATTGGTGATAAATGGATGGATTCAGCACTAGGTGGCAGGGTGATCGCTTGAATAATTGCTAAAATCAGTCAATTTTTTTGCATTCCTTGATTTTTGGCTCCATACTTCGCACCAGACTTTTTTTTTGCTTTATTATGGTTATTTTTAGCCTCCTGGGCTAGTTCGTCACTTTTCGGAGTTTCAAGCTTTTTGCTTTCACAATTAGCTTATTGCTTGCTCTCAACTTAGCGTTCTAAATGCCCTTCCACAGTTATTTATTAGGAGCTTTCGATGCCAGGTACCATTTTTGAATTAGTATGATTATGTGGCAAGTACAATCATACCGTATGCCTAGGGAGTCGAGAGATTTTCCTTAACCAAAAATTCCTAGACTCGACCGGGAACGGAACCCAGCCACCTCCAGCATGGTGTTGTTTTGTAGCCGCACCTTTACCGACTGAAGTAAGGGAGGCCCCACATATAATATAATATCATAACCTTGCTTATTAATTAATATTTTTTTTTTTTAAAACGAGCAATCGAAAAGTGGTCTTGAGCGTTTCAATATAGTTAAACACTGCTTAGAGTCATCAGTAGATTTGTATTCGTTGTTTCTGGTAAACAAAGTCCTCATAGTATTTTTCGGGCCGAAGCCCAAGAGACAGTGTAAAATTTAAAAACAAAATTAACGTCGCTCTTACCACAATAACTCACAAGCTTCAGAACAGAATGTCATGTATTTTTGCCAGCTATCTATTAGAGGTTGATACTAAATAAAAATGAGGTGAATACATAAACAAGTGCCATCTATAAGTGAGAGCCGGGACCTTTCAGCTCAGCTGATACACGTAGTGTGGGCATTTGCCTGAGACACAGATGTACATAAAAACAAAAATTAGTTCGACTTTGATTTTTGGTAGCTTTTTGGGTCCTATAACAATTGTGCAAAATTCCAGCTTGACTGGGAAAGCTATTGTTTAGCGCCCATTTACAGGTTTACAATATTCCATAGTATCTTTTATGAGGAAAATTACTTTTACACAGGAAAATTTGGCGAGGAGACCCGTTGTCCTTTGAAAATGAATAACTAAAATTACTACCAACAAAATTATAGACTGTTCCGAAAAATATAAATACATTTTTTTTCTCAAATGAAACAGACCATACAGTGGTTTTTGATACTTTTATTCTCCAACATTGTTAATAAAAATGTTTTCTTTCAATCTTCATCTCAATTTGCTTGATTTTTCGTAGGGTTGGCGAGTTCTCTAACTTTTCCCTTAACACTACTCATAAGCTTCTGCACAGTGCTTTCTTCTACCATTTTAACCACTTTTTACCTGACTTTCTTAAATTTTTGGTTTCTTATGTTTTCTCAGCATCGCCTTCGTAAAAGCCCAGAATCTTTCGATAGGGCGAATCTCTGGGCAGTTTGGTGGATTCATCTTCATTGGTACAAATACGCAATTGTTTCTTTTGTACTAGTGCATATTTAAAGTAAGGACAGGAAGTAAGATCAGGCAACAAGATTTTAGGCTTGTTATGCTGTTTGATCAAAGGTTGCAACCTCTTTTGCAGACACTTCTTCACGTAGATTTGACCATTGATTGTGTCTATCGTAATGAATGGATATTTTTCCAAATCCGCATATGGCCTGCCACACCATTACCTTCTTGCCTAATTTTCCGATGTAAATGACTTTCACCGATTCAGGAACACCCTTCGGCGAGGTAGAAAACTGTGGTCCCGGCAAAGTTTTATAATTGAGTTTTATGTAGGTTTCATCGCCCATGCTAACACAGCCCAATTTTTTGGTCAGTAGTTTATCGTTCAGCTTTCGTGCCGTTAGTTTCATAGATTCAGCCTGTTTGGTGCTTCGTTTTGGCTGCTTCTGCTTCCGAGGAGCCTGCAGGCTGATTTTCTTCTTGGCACGCATAACATTAGTCACCGAAGCTTTTTCGCCACATCTCGGACTGATGCTGAAGGATGACGTTTGAAATAGTCCCTTGGCTTTCTGTTTGATTTTAGGGTCCCCGTCTCGGGAAATCTACGAAAGAGCACTGTTGTTGGAAGTATCACTTGAACTGTCCGACGCTCACACCTATTTGCTTAGCCAGTTTTCTGATCGAAAGACCACTGACGGTGCTCGGTTTGTGCACAATCCGTTTTCTATGCTCAGGAAAAAGACCATGCATTTCCAAATTTGCTTAAGAAAAATTGAAAAAAAAAAAAAAAATGACGACATCAGTTAAATTTGGATGTAAACAACAGGGCACAGACAGAAGTTGGTTGAATAATGCACGCATTTTAAATTGACGGTAAATGATGAGTGTATTTAGTGGATTCCAAAATCAAAATTTACAATCTTTATACGTCCTTCCCGATCCTAAAAAAAAAATTACATTGCAAGTATTTTGGCAGAATTACCCACTCTTTGTGGAACTGGAGCCATCATCTTGAATTCCTAAATGGAGTTGGTCATCGATTTACAGCATCAAGATACCAGCTGGGGGTTCTAAAAATATCAATTTTCAAGTATTTTTTACAGTATGTTCAGGTTTTTTCGAAACAGAAACTTCCATTTTGGATTCTCAAAGAGCGTCAGACATCGATTTTCAGCCATACGATGCCGTTTCTGATAACAAGATATCGCTATTGCAAGGTATTTGTAAGTACCTCTCACTTTTTACGTAACCGACATCTTGATTTCCATAATGGTGACAGTCATCAATTTTTTGGCTTTATAAGCCGTTCCGGATCCAAAAATATAAATTTTTCAGGGTTTTGACTGCTTTTTTAAGACCGGAAGCCACCATCTTGGATTTCAAAATGGCGTCATACATCGACTAACGGTCGAACATTGTTGAAGACGGCATCTTCCTATATTGCTAGGATCTCAAAATACAGCTTGTACAAGATATTCAGATGTACAATAGCGCCACGTAGTGAGCTAATTCAGCACTTCTATCCACCAACCGATAAGCCTTCACCAACTGAATAACTTTGCTAAAGACAGTAACTTTCCATATTGCCAGGATCTCGAGATGTTCCATGTTGGAACAAATTAATACGATCATTTTGTATACCAGCTTGTGCCATCTACCGAGCCAATCCTGGCCTTTGGCCTTTTAAATTAATTCCCTGAAGACACAATGCATTTAAAATGTGAAAATCACAAGAATATTACACTTTCAAATAATATTAATTTGAGGGGCTACCCCGGTGTAGTGGTTAACATCCATACCTTTCACGCCAAAGTTACGAGTTCTAATCTCACCCCCGGACAAGTTACGAAAAAACTCAAAAGGTGATGAAGTGAGATGAATCAGCCAAGGGCTGAAAATGTCGATAATCATGGAATCAAAAAATTATTAAACTTTCTAATTATACACTCAAATTAAGCACGGTGTGTTTCAAATGCTTCATGAAAGATTGTCAATTTTTTGCAAGCTGCCTCCAATTTTTTAGCTCAATTTAAGAGAAACCTTTTTGCATAAACACTGAAAAAAACTACTTTCCGCATGGTAAATAAAGTGAAAATCCCATACTGAACTTCATGTTGAAAGTCCCCAAGCTAAAAGATTTTTGAAAAATCTGCGAGCTTTCCATGGATGGTTTTTGGAATATTTCCAACCATGATTTAGCCCTCTGTCACAACGCCACTAATACTTTTTCATGTTTTTTTTTCTTTTCAGGTACCACATTAAGAAATATTTCCAGGTGCTTTTTATGAGGTAAATTGTTTCATTATACTTATAAAATATTAAGAGGCTTCATCTCAAGCAATATTTTCTCACACAGCTATCGAATACAACAAACCTTATTTAATGCCTAGACGAAAAAAAAACCAATCGTTCTTTTGAAGAAGCTCTTTCTGAATCCGTCCTCTTGGGTGCCTTCTGTTACGCTTTTTAATATTCTCCGTTCTGACAGTTCCGACGCTAATGTCCACTTTTTTTTTGGCAATTAGACAAACGAAACACGATTTATCCGATTTCAAAAGGCATACCGCTGCCGCCTCCTTTTTCTGTGAGTTGACAAGCTGATTCGACCCATCGTTCGAAATGTAAACAGTGTTTTTGCACACTGAGCGAAAATTAAAAAAAAAACATTTCAAAACAAGTGTCCACTTTCTATAATGCACAGTCCTTACGTGCAGGGAATGAATAGATTGGTTTATTTTTAGAGGACAACAGGACAACCTCTAGTATTGGCGCTATAACCATATTGGGTTAGAACTTTAGTTAATGCTAAAGTACCAACCATTTGAAGAGAAATGGAGCATAACTTAACCTTATTAGACTAGGTACTCCCAACGACCGTTTTAAATAAATTGTTGTTCTGTACCCCAAACAGGCCATCCTGTTAAACTATTCTCGCTGACTGTTCATGTCCCTTGACTTTTGATATCTACTGAAGACTACGTGGGTTCCCCGTGTCATCTTAACTTACTTACTTATGTCTCCTGTCCATAGGACCAACGTGAAAGACTTCCATCCTGGGCGGCTGCTCGCTTTAGCCTTGATTTTGATCGACTTCCTTTATTTCCTTATTGAGACTCCGATGCAACGAGCCCCTGGGTCTGCCCCTGCTGCGATGTTCTGGTTCTAATCCAACGCTTGTTTGCCTATTTTGTTTCCGCTCCTTCGTATTGTGTATTTAATTGACCTCCACTTCCGTTCTCGAATTTTGAGATCCAATTGTGAGGCCACCAGACGTATAACAGCACAGATTTCACGTTTGAGTTGAAAATTCGGATTTTGTTTTGACCTCCATATATTTCCTAAATTCGCAAAAGCAGCCCTAGCCTTCTTGATTCGTGCACCTATGTCGCTCTTGGTTCCGCCGTCTGACGCTGTCTGGCTGCCAAGATATTGGAAGCTATTGACTATCTCCACTTGTCCGCTTGTCCCACTACCGTAAAATTGGAAGGATTGTCCGTATTGACATCCAACGATTTAGTTTTGTTAACGTTGATGGTGAGACCCGAGGCAGAGGAGCTTTCGGCAAGGTCGTTGAGCTTCCGCTGCATATCAGAGCGCCGTTGCACTAACAAAGCAACTTCATCAGCCAAATCGAAGTCGTTGAGGTGCTCCATAGTGATAGGCTGCCAATGCAGCCCACGGTTCGGTACACATTCAATAGTATCTTCCATGATCTTGTTGATTACAGTGAGGAACAGTAAAGTCTGTCGCAAGCTTTTTCGTAGTCAATCAATACCAAATAGAAGGACTTCTGGAATTCATTGCCCTGCTCCAGAATGATTGGGACCGCGGCAATATGGATCTTCCGGCACGGAATCTCACCTGCTGCCGCTGGAGAGTCGCGTTGATCTTCTCCTGAATCTGGTGTAGGATAACTTTGTACAGGACTTCGAGAACAATACTCAGTAACATGATGCCTCGCCAGTTGTTGCTCACAGTTAGATCCCCCTTCTTTGTGCGAATAGTATGGTCAGCTTTAAACATCTCTGCTGATATGTGATGGACACCAGGAGCCTTATTGGATTTCATGCTTCGGATAGCTGCTTCGATCTCCGGCAATGATGGGATCACGGACTTGACGCGAGTGATGCGCCCCATCTGTGGCCGATCATGCCGAGATGTTGATGGTTGGTTGGACGTCGTAACTTGCAGAAGATGTTCTAAGTGCACAAACCAACGTTTCAACTGGTCAGTTGGGTCGGTAAGTAACTGCCCAGTTGCACCCTTCACAGGAATCTTCGGATTCATCCTTACTCCACTCAGACTCCGTGAGATATCGTAGAGGAGGAGGATATCGCCAGGTTTGCGGCTTTCTTCCCTTCGTCGGTTAGGCAGTTTATCCACGCTTGCTTGACCCGTCGGCAGCAGCGTTAACTTCCGCCTCTAAAACCGAGTACCATTAACGGGACTCGCACCTGTCTCTTCTGGTTTTTGCCCTCTCTATCGCAGCTTTAGCTTCTCACACTCCTCAATCTTCCTCCAGGATTCATCGGTGATCCACTCTTTTCGCTGTGTGCACACTCAGCTTACTTACACTTGTCTCGATAAAGGTAATCTTGATGCCTTCTTCCACGTTGCTAGCTACCATCCAGAACATCTGCTGCTCGAGTCTTAAGTTCTTCGACGAACGAACTTTTCACAGGTGGATCTCCTCCCGTCGCTGGATCCGTGCAATGCACAGGCGGATCTCGATAATTAGAAGGTGGTGGTCAGATGCGATATCGGCACTGAGTTTATTTCGGACATCAAGAAGGCTTTGTTTCCATTTTAGGCTGATGCAGATGTTGTCGATTTGATTTTCTGTATGCCCATCACGAGAAACCCACGTGACTTTGTGCACTGGTCGATGGGGAGAGAGTGAGCCCTCGATCACCATGTCGTTGTTGCCACAAAATTTTGCAAACAGCTCACCGTTGTCACTAATTTCGCCGAGACCATTACGTCCCATAACACGCTCATAGTCCATGTTGTTGGATCTGATCTTCGCATTGAAGGCGCCAGTGTAGATCTTGATATAACCCTTCGGAACTCTATCCACGATGGCATTAAGTTGACTGTAAAAGTTCTCCTTGTCCTGTAGCTCGGCAGTATCGGTTGGTGCATAGCATTATCGTAAGGTTCCAAACCATTGCTTCCCACTTCATGAGTGCAGCCTGGGCCTGTGCGCTCAATAGGAAACCAACTCCACAGTGTTGGGGAGCGTTGTCACCTCGAATACTCGAATTTCCTGTCTCGACGGTAGTTTGTGTTCTCCAATGCTTGGCCATCGGACTTCACAAGCCCTAGGATTTCAAGCTGCATGCGTTGTGCCTCGCTGGCAAGTTGTACCAGCTTTCCTGGCTGAGCTCACGTTAAAACATTCCATGTTCCTATTTGTGTCCTTTGTTTGGTGCTAAGAGTCGATGTCGTAAAATCAGTCCGTAGAGCGTTTCCAGGCGAAATGACCTACCGACCAACTTTGAGTGTCTCCGGTTTAATTGAAAATTTGTACACACTTGTAGCCACGAAAGTAAGTTTTTTCCACTAATACAGAAACATTTTTTTACTCAAGAGCCAGTTTTAAAATAAGAATAAGCATTTTGAATAGCATTTCAATTAATAATTTCATGAATTGTGGCTTGGTGATTATTCCAATAACTACTTTAGACGGTATCTTAAAGAACAAATGTTTATTTTTCAGAAAAATCACACACTATGACAACCTCGCCATTGATTAAATTATTTTTCGTGCGTCTCAAAAACGAGGATTGTTCGGTTTTGATATAATCATGGGTGATCAATTTTTCTAACTTTTCGTTAAAATATGATACAAATTCATCAACTGGTTATAAGAGGGTCTCTAGATTACACCGGTCTGCTGAAATCCACAGTTCGAAAGATATTTGAAATGCATTACATTTCTCTAGTTCCTTGAAAAGACTATTTTCAAAAGTTAACCGGCTTGGCAGTTTTTCCATTCATGGAGATAACAATATTTAGATCTTGACGATGTGCTGCAAAATAACTGTGCGAAGAAATATTTTGGATCATTTTGAAAAGCATATGAAAAGGTTCGAATTTTCTAAAATTATTCAAGTGTAATAAATTTCAATCGCAAATATCTCGAGAACGAATGCTTTTACGAAGGTTATCTGCAGAAGCTAAACAAATTTCAAATACTTCAAAAATTAGATTACCTAATCAGAATACGTTTATACGCCAATATTAATATTTTGAGAAATGCACCGAAAGTTTATGTTGATGTTCTAGAACTTTTTTTTGCTGGCATTTTTCCATACTAAAGTCTTCGATTAAATTTGCTTAATAACTTCAGGTTCTTACACTCAAAAATAACAAAACCAATAAATCGTTTCTGAGATATTAAATTTTTATGTTAATTGTCGATTTTTTTCCGATTTTTTTTTCTCAGTGTGTATTTTTTTCACATCCTTCAAACCTAGGGTCACAACTTGTTCTTAGACAGTTTGTTTGTACAACCAAAGGTTTCCGAGCTACAAAATATTAATTGAAGTGCTATTCAAAATGCTTACGCCCTCTTTAAAACTGACTCTTGAGTCACAAAAATATATGTTAGAGCGGAAAATGCTCAGTGCCCTTAGCCAAACGCGTATGGAAAGTTTCATTCAAATAAAAAAAATATCGAAAATAATAAACCACAGGTCATTTTGCCTGGAAACGCTCCGTAGTCTTTCATTATTGGTTTCTGTAACAATTGAGATTCGGAGACAGTAGGTGGTCGGCCTAAGGTTCCTATCCCCGTGATGGGGCTGTCATCTTAGGTGTGGCTTGTGAGGAACAGAATTTCTTATTCAGCCTCCGTGGTGGACACGCGCTCTGGTTGGTGGAGCCTTGGACTTTTAGCCTTATAGCGGGGTGACTCGCTTTGACAAGACTGCCTTTCAGATATTTGTGGATTTTTGGAAGAAACTCAACAGTGACCAATAACTGCACAGTCCCATCACATCCAGGTCAGCTTCGCAGCTAACCATCATATCTAATGGCCATTCGTTATCCGCAACCTACGACTCGCCTGGTGGTTTTCAGCTAAGCCCCGTAGAGTTTCCACCTACTCAACGGTTCCCATCGTGTCATCTTTGGGTAGATACTAAATACCCCCTATCTCTACTGGTTGCATGGACGTGTTCAAGTGAACGGTCGAGGAGTCTACGTGAAAATTATTGCGTGAAGAAACGATTCAGTATCTCGTTCCCTCTCATGGTGACACGCAATGTCTTGTAACTCTAGCCACGGGGTTCTTCCTTAGCTCAGTCGGTAAAGGCACGGCTACAAGCAACACCATGCTGGAGGTGGCTGAGTTCGATTC
>JASCZW010004699.1:0-57326 GCA_034211315.2 Aedes japonicus | reverse complement strand
TTCGATGAATTAGAGAACGTTTTACGAATGCTCAGTCGCACCTGCGGGTTAACTGTACCTTCGTCGTTTTCAATTTAGGATATTTCGGTGAGGCAATTCACTTAAAAACTTGAGCCAGCAGAAATGATGTACCGATATCTTTTGCGGTTGGAAAAGTGAAATAATATGATTGTGGTTAACGGCCGGGTATCTATTTTTGTAAACAAGAATCACATTTCTTTGAAACTCCCCTGCATGATGCCGTGATTATTACATGTTTCCCGGGGCTTGATATCCTAATTTTTATTTGTTAGATGTCCGCAATCACCCAATTTATGTACGAATTTAAAACCTTACATTTTTATGCTTGATTTTCAAACACGAAATTATGAGGTATTTAGTGGGAATACATAGCAACTAGAAAATGAGAAGAAAGGTTATTAATTTCTTCAGTCCAACTACCTTTATTGCTTGCTGTACTGCTGACCTTGAAATGCGCCGGGTCATGGAATGGTAATAAAAGTGGTGGAATCAAGTAAATTGCGGTCTTTCTTCTCGTTTTCTGGTGCTGAAAGATACGTTATTCCTTGGGGCAATGATACCTCGTACATGTGCATCGATGTAGTGCATGGCAGCTGATGGGTATCGAAATAACGTTTGATTACTAGTGAAGTATTTAATTTCCAATTTTCCTGTTTTCCCATTTCCTTACACAGATAGATATAATTTTGATGTAATGTGAATTTTGTCAAATTCCATGAGGTTAAGCAAATTATATTCAAGTGCAAGACATCAAACTTTATTCCCTTGAGACATGGAAAAGACTCCTACCTCCCAAAATTAATGATTTTATTCTATCTTGTCCCAGAAAAATACACTTTGTTTTAAATATTTATTATACATTTGATAACCCGTCTGAAAATACAGCATCTTTTGGATTTTACAAGTTGTGCATTAGGTTAAATTTGCCACCCATAAACTTTGGATGCAAGAACTCAAATTTGGCTTCTCCCTTTGGAACTCCAGAGTTGGGTGGAGAATGAACTTCAATTTTGGGTATGCCTTCTTCGTGCAGAATTGTACCTTCACGTTATGCTGAGAGATTGTAATGATGACATTTTCTTTGGACGACAAATACTTATGAATCTTCATACAATTTTGCGAGACGTTTGATTTCTATATTATAATCTTTACAAAGCAGGTTGAAGCTAATTTACGAGAATATAAATTTTCAGTATGCAGAATGTGGTAAGACTGACACACAATCTGCAATTTACTTTTGTAAAAAGTGTCTCTCGATATAAGCTCTAATTTAACTGTGAAATGGGCTAGAACCAAGTAATAATGCCTGATTTGTATAGCTTGGAATGCTGAGGCCAACTTTGAATGCCCAGGAGCATTTGCCACATACTGAATGGAAATCCTCACCAACTGCAGTAAGATTCACTTACATCATCCAAGATTTGTCGGGGCTGCAGAGATTCATGGTCTGAACGCTTTTCTGCTGGCCTGTGGTTTCTCAGAGTGTAGAAAATCTGAGGTACAGTAGTCCCCTAAAACACGAGGCTGGATGTACCTTCCCAGCCACCCCTGATTTTCCTGCTGCCTTGCAACCAATTGAACTGATCTTGAATTGGGATGCCTATCAAAAACAGCGTGATTGGCTGGGCCACCAATAAACAACTATATTCCAAATGACATATCTGTTTATTATTCCATTTTATTTTCAAAGTTTCTCTAATTATATCAGTTCTCTAGATCGACTTTCTCTTTCCAATACTGAATTTACATTAAGAGATTTTGTGCTGGGTGTCCATAAAATGACCTGCTTTTATCTTCAACGCTATTT
This sequence comes from Aedes japonicus, assembly GCA_034211315.2. NCBI lineage: Eukaryota > Metazoa > Arthropoda > Insecta > Diptera > Culicidae > Aedes > Aedes japonicus. The sequence continues at coordinate 55,498 of JASCZW010004699.1, read as the reverse complement.
AAAAATTTACATGGAAGCTGCAGAACATTGAAGATCGTGATACAATTTGTGCATATTAAATAAACCGTAAACACATATGAACATTAAAAAACACTTCATCGTTTACATGCATACAGTTACTGCCACCCTACTTCATCCCTGAACCACTTTCACCTTCGGCCCATTGCAACATCGAAGCATTCCCACCATTTGCCACTTGCTAAAATTTAGCATAAAAATCTTCTGTAGCCTTTTTCTGAATACCGATATTATATGAAATTTGTTTCTCTTACCGGCACGAAATTCATTAACGCTCATTTTATAAACTCAATTTTCCTTGTTAGACACATGAGAATGTTCTCTAATGTAGATCCTATAGATCTAAGATTCTACCTATACGCTTTTGAAACTCCAATTAAAGAAATTAAATTCATCATAAATCATAAATATACAGTAATATTGCCTCGATGACATAGCAATATGGAAAATTTTTGGGGCAGGCAAATTTTGCGCGATACATTGAATTCTCGATCCGCCATTCATTCGGTACTTTTCACCTATTTCTTCATTATAAGCAACATTCTTACCAACCGAGCATCAGCAGAGTAACATCATATTAATACACCATTGCTGAAAATGAATTTCGTGTGGATCGGCAATCGCTTTAACTTCTGTTCTATGTTGTCGAACAGCAGCCAATGTTGCGAGGCGAGTGCCGGCAAAAAAAATCATTTATTTTTCTCCAGTAAAATTAAAGCGCCGCACGCTGCTCTTGTTTATCCTTCCACACTTTATAGATCCACCTTGGCTTTCTGGAGAGATTAGACCACGGATTTCATGGCAAGTCCTACACCAATTGAACTGGATTAATTCTCGGATCAGAAATATTAAAAAAGATCCATTGAAATATCTCCCTTCCACAATTTGCAGTTTCTTTCGAGAATTACGATAGGTCAGTAAGCGAACCTGACGACATGCATGGGCTTGCTTGGCGCACGGCGTATTTTCTTGCACAACAAAATTATCGTAGTTTTTGTACTGTTCTCCTTTGACCATGATGTTTTTTCAATATACCAAATGCCATTTTGTTGACAGTACATTTCACTTTACCTGATTGGTTGCAAAAAACAACGAATAGTGGTGAGTTAAGCGAGCGATTCGGATTATAAACTTGAAATTGCCCAACAAAGCCTAACGCAAGGGCGGCCACGCGCTGGTACATCACCTTTTCGTGGTGCATGCGGGGTATCGAATCTACCGCGAACCTGGTCGTTGAACTTGACGAGAACATATTTATTTTTTGTGATCAAGAACATCTCATGGTCGCCAGCCACATTTTATGTCGCCATGGTAGCAATACTCATTTGCGCTAGTGCGAGATGACTTGGAATAAGTAAAACATGAATTGATGTATTTTATGTGAATTCTATTGTCTAACGGTGACCACTATAGTTTGGTGCGTTGCAACTGGGGATTCTGATGCATGAGTCAGTATGGAGCACATGTTACATTTCTTTGCAATAGATTTGATTTTGACTGATAAAGCGCGCCTGCTGAATGGTACTCTCACTCCTCAAAGGGTTTAAATAGCGACACCAATAAAATTCCCGATTCATTGCCCGTAAAACAAACAATGACAACTAACAACAACACCGAATACTTTATCATTTCTCAATGGTATTAGGTAAATCAACTTTATTAATACTACAATAGATCATAACTGGTGGCAATCGTTTATCTCCCGAACAGAGAAAAAAAAACGCAAGGAATGTATCGAAAGTAGTCATCAACATTTGATACGTAATTGAGCTTCAATAATTTATCAACATATAAGACATGTATTCGCATTTATTTTTTATTATGTTAAAAAAGCCTATTTCTTTGTCAAAAAGCCTTTTGAAACCGCTGCTGCTCTGCAATTTTTGCAATATGTCGCGGATTGAACTTGACTGAAAAATTGAATATGATGTGTATAAAGAAAAACCTTCCCAATCAGTTTGCGGAAAAAGGTAAAAGTTCATCCAGCACGTATAAAACAGGCGATTCTGATATGATACGCTTAATGCTCCTATGGCGGTCACCGAAAACTGAATGATGCCAGTTCTAGCGTCAATTGGTCGGTGGTGTTACTGTTGAAGTCGATCAACTGGTCACTCCTGCGTCGTCAGTAAAGGCCTTCGATCAGCCGCTACTCGTGGTTGTTGTGGAAATACAGATAAATGGCGGATTGCTCACAGGATCACGAGAAGAAATGATTTGAGACTGGAAGCGAAAGGTACCGGCAATCTCCGAAGTAAAGCTCGATTCAAAATGTTTGCAGACGCATTTAGTGATCATAGCTCAAGAATTCTCATTTCTTTCTGCGGTTGATTGAAGCATCAGAGCAAAGTAACTGTTCAATTTGTTACATTTTCACCGGTCAGACTATCACTTTGTAAATCTGATACAACATGATCTGCACAATCGCTATTTTCTTTGGCAATTTATTCCACTTTCAACGCATTTATTGTGCATTGTCCTTCTTTTGCATCATCAAATTTTTCGCCAGCAATTGCCCATTTTTGGTCGGTCTGAACTCGAGCCATTTGATTCATCTTTAGCGTGAAATTAACATCATTTGCAGCGCCATTTCTCATGATGGTGAGCTGGCTAGAACCGGCAAAATATTACGATGATCTTTTTGTGGATACAAAAAGTAAACGCGCAATGTACTCTTTATTATAAACGCCAGCATCGACATGCAGATGTGATAAAAACCTTAATTTAAAGCTACAACTAGATTCCTTTTCAAGCATTAGTTTCCCGGCTGTTGTAATAAAAATGATTATATCCGTTGGACGCTCCCAAACCAGATGCGATACATAAGAGGTATATCAAAGTTCTTTATAATGTTTGACACATGTTGTCATCATTAAATACAGCCGTAAAATTTCAATGTGTTTGTATAGTATTATTTTTCAACATGGTACCTAAATTTGACTGAGAGCGATACGGATGTTTACTTTAAAAAAGACTTAAAGGCGAACACGAAATTATTGCATTTATGATATCGCGCTGCCAGCAGTTTTCTTACCATGTTTGATCAAACCCAAAGAATTTTAGGGTAATTTTATACATATATTTGCTTCAAAAATAAAAAAAATTAATCGATGGAGCATTGGTGCGGTGCCACGCATTTCGGCCGGTACGTATCAAAATCTTTACAGTGTCATCGACTGATTTCTATAGTTTTTTTTCTTAACATATTGCTCCTTCTCGTCTTTGACTGTCTTCACCTCTTCCCGGTGCCCATAATCATTTTGCAGTACTGCTCCACCAGGCGCGAGCTCCAGACGGTTGCGCGGGTGCTGCGCAGGATAACGCCAGACGGGGTCAACTCATACTACTCCGGTGCCGGCGGTAGCATGATACGATCACCAAAATAGCGGAGGCTTCGTCGTACTGCTGGAGCAGCAAAGCGCTTTATAAAGGCGACAATTTCGGTCGCCGTTACTGTACGCTTTATGCGAAAGGCTCACTCCTCAGTCCGCAAAACGAATGGCCTGCCGGCGAAATGTTTGACTGGGCAGCATTTCTTCGCCAATTTGTCTTTGCAGAACTTGCTCTTGCCCGGTGATGAAAAACTCCAACCCCGGGCCTTCGTCGGCTTCCTGTACATTCGTCGTCTGTCACGCCAGCCGCCAGCATCGCTAACGCCAGCGACTTCCGTACCGAAGTTTTAACGTCGGTGCTTGCGCTCCTGTCGCCGGGTTGCGGAGGATATACCTTGCTGTACGTATTCAGCTCTCTGCCTGCATTTCTGGACATGGCTCTGCGGCATGCCGATCTTGTGATCGGCAGGACGTTACGGTTGTGACCATCCGCTGTCACCTTTCCCTCCGTCTTTTTGTTCTCGGTCGGTTTTCTTCCGGCTCCTTTGCCGTGGTCCAGCGTCAACCGCTCCTGGAGCCGCTTCGCCTCTGGAGACGGTTGAATGGTGAATGTTCAACATTTTTCCCAGCTGCTGGTGCGCCAGGTCAGGAAATTGCAGGTGTTTGGAAAGAATTTGTATCTCTCGACTCGCGTTGGATTTCACCTCATTTTTTAGTGGATCAGCTTTCTTGATTTCAGCATGTCTGACGTTCTATGTTGAGAAGAAAATGCCAGAGATTGAACAATTTTACCCAATGGTAAAAAGAGATTCATTTCATGATGCTGCAATAATTTCGTATTAGCTTCGGCCTTTAGACCCAAAGCTGTCATCTGAATGAAGTTTCCTGCCAGGACCTCAATTCTACTAAATGGATGAGATTCTGTTCGATACGAACAATAAATTCTGAAATTTATCAAAACGAATGCTTGCAAAGGTTTATGCTGCATTACAAGGCTTCTTGATTCCTCTTTTCTTCTGGTGTCTTTACAGGGATTTAACCAACTGTTGATGACAAATCAACCCGCAAGCTGCTACCAACTGCGACGGGTCAAAAACTGCAGGCAATCATCGAGCAAGATAAAAAACGTTACGTCAATTGCTTTTAGTCATTTCGACAATGCTCTAAATTTGCCAACTCATTCCCGAGCTAATTTTATGTCTGACGTATGCAAAAAATGTGCTGCTCGATTGGTTCGCATTTTAATTCACAATGTGTTGTTCCTAATTAAACAAACATAAGACGACAAGGCTGTATCCGAATATTCAGTAAATGTTGCTAATCCGTCTCATTCCAGATATATTTATTGAATATAACACTTTCTATATACCCGGTTAGGGCAATGCCATTAGACAAAGATTTATCGAATTTATCGTGATCTCTTCAATTTGTCTTTCTGTTCATAGGTCTGCTGTTGAACGTTGCTCAGTAAATTTATCAATTGAACGAAATGACATTCTGATACAACTTTTCCGGTGTGTTGCAATATTTGCAATATATCAAAAAAGAACTTCGATCATCAGCGTCCGGAAGCGCATAAACCACTGTGCAGGCTGCTGCGGTAATTATATTGCCGAAATGTATTCGTTAATTTTGTTCCTTCCTGTTGATTTTTTCAAATATTAGTAACTTTGAATGCCTCGATAGGCGTAAATCGGCTTTCTCACTTCATATCAAAATTGCTTGGGAATCTACTTTTTGCTGAATGCTAAAACCAAAGAAGAACAGCCTTCTTCTCTTTCCATTTGGTTGTAGTAAGGTCAGATACATTCAATTAGTTTTTGAGCAAGTTAGATTTGAGGTTAGAGGGTGATATTATGTTCTATGAGGTATACTATATTGTTAACTGAAATTTCACTGTTGTTAGTCTTCTTCCAATTTTGAATGTTTACAACTGCTTTTCGTCACTCCTTGATACCATCCAACCATGAGAAGCTGTTTTCCTTTTTTAACCCACATGATTTTTGTCCCATTAGGCTTTGATATCAGTAGGCTGCAAGCAGCTTAGCAGCACAATGCCTAGTGAGACACCCAGAAATCATTCTCTATCAACGGATTAAACTATGGTTATTTTTGACCAGCTCTTCATAAACGTACTATTTACGGAGTCTATTTTGAAGCCGAACCTTGGCATAGAAGATGTATCCGCAGAAAGCTTTCAAAAACTCTTTCCCCCTCTCATTCCTCCCGTTAAAGAGATAATTTGCAACGCACCAGTGTTCCAGCCCGCCGAGGAGTGTGAAGTGGTCTGTAATGGTCATCTCTCCCCCGCCTGCCTCATCATTTGCCATGGAGGTATCAGCAGCATGATGGTTCACATTTCCCTTTCCTCTCACATTCCATCAAGCCACTCTGCAACCGCCATTGCCTACCAACCATACAACGGCGGCTCTCCCTACAATCTTCGTGCAGTGAAATTCGGGAGGCAATCCTGACCTGACTTCCGGCTCTTCTTGGCACAATAAAGTGCTAAGCGCGCCTTTCTGTTACATTTGCTTCCGGCGTCACTCCAAGGTATATTGGATGCGCCTTCTTCAAAGAAAATCACCGAGCAAGGACGTTCAAGTGAGAAGATGAATCATGGAAATGGTGCCCGGATCCTATCAGAGCTGATTTCAATCGTTTGATCCCTTCGTTTTGAATGAGACGAGATCCTAATATCTGACGAGAATCCGACCCCCAATCCAATCGAGCTAACCTATAACTTTAGAAGTTTCGCGTTCAATAACTGCTATGGTGGAACGAGGGATTCAGATAAATAATGACTGATAGAGTTATTGTGAGTTGGACTTAGCGCAACGAAGGCGTGAACGCGAGATGTGCAGGAGGGTGAAATCCCTCTGGCGTGGCGTTAAAGAAGTCATAAATTACTGGCACTTTGTCGAGTTGAGAGCGATCAAATGGCTTTCGCTGCGGTCAGTGTTGAGCTGGGTTGATTGAGATTCCCAGTTGACTACCAGTACACAGCCAAACATGATGGTCAGTGTTTCGAAAATGTGGTCTCATAATGGTTAGCGAGCTTTCGCCTACTGAGACCGATGCAGGAAAAAAGAGAGAGGAAAGGTTTGTTCAGTATCGTATGACTCTCATTAAAAATACCAGACAGAATAAAACAGTAGTGGCACATTGATACGTCAACATCCTAGCACGGTCGAGTTTTAAACGATGCGTTGCACTCACGGATGGCATTTTCAGAGGATGGAACCAAACTCGGTCCTTCCTGATTCCGTCGTGGAGTTCACCTCCAACCTTTACTGTACTGCCCTAGGGGCCTGACAGCAACAACGATGGCGATACTCATCGGTGTTCATTAGAAGGCTGTCTGTTATTTCACTTCATGCACGTTGTTCAATAAAAAAAGACACGATAGAACATGTGTAGATCTCATTATCGAATAGGTGGGTTACAAAACTGTTCGACCATTTTGTCATTATTCTATATCTGCATAATTGGCAAAGTTAATTTTCCAGCAGATACCTTCGCATGGAACGGTGCGGCGGTAAAAGTTTTTTGAACTGTCCTCGACTAGAAGGATTCATCCATTCAATAAAATTAGCGGAAATTGCTCTTTCCTCCCTAGGCAAAAGTTCGATTTAGAAGCTCATAGTTCCGATAGGTTCGAAGCGTAAGGATGCTTATGATACTCTCACAAGCAACAGTTGGAACCTATTTTAGGATATTTATTCCCACTCATTTCTTCGTGTTCAAAAATTGATATTCACCAAGTTTCCTCAAAATATACCCGTTCGCCGAAATATTTGCCGCCAAGAGACACCCACGACGCTCAGTATATTAGTGTTTGCCATACCCACTGGCGTATACAAGCTCCCCGCAAATGTCTGAAATATCCGCAGCGCGGGCGTGAAATTCTCGTTCGTGGGAAAATACGTCTCACAGCGTTCAATCACCGATTCCAAAACCCAACCGGGCGTCAGGGCAATTTTCCAACTGATAGAATTCCGCCTTCGCACGTACTTTAATCCTTGGAACAGATCCTGGCCAAATCGATGCGAACTGGATACAAGATCCGGCGAGGAACGTAAATTCTCACATTGTTTCTCGTGTGTGTCGAGAGAGTGAAAGCTTTTATCGGAATCACCTACGCGCATCAAGTTGCTGCAAAGGTGAAAGAACCTATTTTTTTGTTCGAATTCAATATATCCGCAGAATCCTCGCCAGAAGCGATTGGCAGCGACAAGGTATCGTCATTCACCTTTCATTCAGGAGGGTGTTTTGTTGTCAAATGTTTATTTGATTTCCCGGTATTGGGAAAGGTCAAAGCAGTTAGAAGTGGTTGGACCGTTAACGTCTACAGACAGTCTTTTGAAGGAGCTGATAAAAAATAGGAAAAATAAATTCGAAGCGGCTGACTGGACCGTCACACAGACACTTCAATCTCCATATGTCTAAATATGGTCAAAATATATATAAGAGCATGCGTTGAGCAAAAATGAGTGTTTTAATAATTCCGACAATTTCTTAGCACATATTGAAATTGACAAATTTGAACAAAGTACTTATTATCTGAAAAAAAAAACAGTTCGAAGGTAGTGTTGAAAGAAAACAAACCAATTATATCTCTTTAACGTAAGGCTCTAGAAACGTAGTGTCTTCAGCAATTTTTCTTGAAATTACCTGCTCTACAACTTTGTCTAATACAACAACCCGTTATCTCGCAGCTGGAAAAAGTTAGAATTCAAAAGTGTAGTTAAGCCCTTTTGAAAGGTTGGGCGTGTTTTTTTTCAATAGATGCGGAATAGTATTTTGAGCAACTCTTCTCAACGCACCTAGACCACAAAATGATGACAAAAGGGTGAAAATGTTTTTGACCGTATTTTCTCTAGAATTGTGCCACTGTGCGTCGATATTCTTCGCCCAGGGCCGTTAGTAGGAACATATCATCGAACGGAAGTTTTTTAATGCTTGCGCCATTACTTCTGCAAAACAACTGACATCGCAAACAGGTGTACTATGATTGGCGGTACATAAGTGGGTTCAGCAGCAGGTGACAGAAAAATTGCATGTGGTAGTGATGAATACTATTTTTCTTAAGGGCATCTTCAACGGCGGTCCAAATCATGGTTTGGATTTATATTTTTAGACCAAACGCAAAAACATCGCTGCACCGGTGTTGTAAATTATGTTCTATACTGGATTTATTTTGCATCATTTTAAATCTTGTATATGTTTGGATCTACTCTGGTACCAATTTGGGACAAGAAAACTACCGTTCAAAAACAGTACACACTACTTGATAATATCAATGATTGAGTGAACTGAGGTTTATTTTTGAGCCAAAAAGTAGCCGTGTTTGGTGCGTGTGATGCTGGTGCTGGACTAAAAGTTGTGTTGCTCGCTTCAGATGCTGATAATTGCCTCAACTCCCGGTTCTAGTTTCGAATGTTGCTCTTAGTTTTTTACAGCCACTGAATTTTCTGGAAAACGCTGACTAGTTAGAAATGCGGAGGCTCCCGGAATTGTAACTGTTTTGGATTTTACGACTTATTTGGTTGCAAATTTCAATTCCGAATAGTTTTTGGATTGCTCGGAAATGAAAAGTAATGAAGTGAACAATCTATTTATTGATAGTTTGGTCATGATAAGCAATCGCAAATAGATCATATAGATAAATTTGAGGAAAGCCAGTTATATAGAAACTTTCGGGAGGTTTATCGGGGATCAGGATTTTCAGCCTTATCTTCTAGGGTAGAGGATACATTTTACTATGTCAGTTTTAATAAGCTTTCTGGGAGAAACCGATGATATCTTGAAGATAGATTTAATTCGTATTTCTCGAAAAAAGAACTTTGATTTTTCCAGGAATCGTTTTTAAATATTATATTTTTTAATTGCATATGCTACAGCTTTCTTACAATCCTATGCATTTCATGGCAGTTGTATGAATTGGTCAGAACTTATATGACCTTTAAAAACTGCACAAACTCTTTAGGAATTATTTTCTGAATTACTATGAACTTTGGAATATCAATGAAGATTGGGTGGAAATATAATGAACTTCACAGAAGTTGCTAGAACTTTTCTGAAATTGAATAAACTTATTGGCAATTTCAAGATAATCATGAAGTTTACTCGCTCTCATTTCAGAAGTGAAGTGGTGGAACTTCAGAACAGTCCATTAAATTGCCGAATTCTCAACGTATCTGGAAATTTGGTTGAACTTCTAAAAAAATTTCTGAACCTTCATGGAACAGAAACAACTTTCTTGAATTTACCGGAACTTTGAGAAGCAGATTTAGCTTCTTAGAAGTTATTTGGAATCCAGTTGGTACATTTTTCATGATAAAAGTAGAAAATCACAAATATTTTAATAATTTACGAGAAGTTGGAAAAAAATTTTAGAAGTTGGTCTAGAAAAGTAATTGATTTTTTTTCCTCGTTATGGTTCGGTACGAAAAATTGTCGAGTAGTAAGAAGATTAGGTAAAGCAGAAGTCGTATGCCAAAAATAAACCCAAAAGGAGCGGGAATAGTTTCTCTCCCATGTAGGGGATTTGGGAGTACAAGTAGACAGTTTAGAACTATTAAAAAAAAAGCTATCGGTAGTATATGAGCACGATCAAGTGCACAGATTTTTGCCAGTCAAGGTGGTGTATTCGATCATGCCTTGACCTACCCCGCATGGGGATGCTTGGCAAAAGTCTGTGTTTCCTGTTCGGAATACTACCTCACAATGCCCTCCGCTCAATTTCAAAACTACTTCTATTCAATTTTCACAGCCTGCCGTGAGCTAACGGAACTATCAATACTTTCTCTTCACAACTTTGTTCTAGCAAAAAAATGCTGTCTACTCCTAGAGCCTCATGGTGATGAGAAATTATTTCCTTCTCAAAAACAACATCATCACAGATCGTTACCCCGCGTATGGGAGAATACAAGGAAAGAACAATATCAAGTGAAGAAGATTAAGTTCTTCTTGAAATTTAAGTACCCTAAGCTTCTGGGATGTTCTCTGAACTATTGGATAATTTCTCGCGAATCTGGAAAGATCTCTGAACCTCTAAGAGACTCCCAAAACTTATGACAAAATCATTGGAATGTTTCCTAAACTTTTGAGAATGCTTAAAATTCATTAGATGTTTCATGGATTTCTGGGACGTCTTCTGAAACTCTGCTAAATTCCCTGATCTTCGGGGAAGTTATCTGAAATTCTTGGAAGATCCCAGGAGCTCTGAGAAATTTCCTTAATTTAGCATTTGGGATGTTCTTTGAGCTTTTGAGAAGTTCTCTGAATTTTTGGGCAGTTCTCTGAATTTCTGGGGCGTTCAATGAACATCCGAGATGTTCACTGAGCATCTGGAAAGTTTCCTGATATTTGGAGGGGATTTCTGATTATTGTGGACGTTTGCTGAAGTTCAGGGAAGTTTTTAAGCTGAACTTCAAGGGAATGTTACATGTTCCTTGAACTTCTGTTAAGTTCCCTATACTTCTGGAATGTTTCATGAACTTTTAAGAAGGACCTCTATGAAGACTCGGGGACTTTTGAATTTCTGAAAAGTTCTCTGAATTTATGCGATGTTCTCTAATTATCTGGCAAGTTCCCTGAACATTATGGAGTTCCCCGAGCTTTATGAATTTCCGTGAAACTCTGGGAAGTTTCCTGAATATCTTGGGTAGTTCTATGCACTTCTGAGAAGTACCCAAAATAAATTGATAAGTTTTCTGGATTTCTGGGAAACTCCCTGCATTTCTGGATAGTTGCCTGAACTCATAAGAAGAATACTTAACTTTTCAGAAGCTTCCTAAATTCATGTGCAGCTCCCTGAATTTATGAAAAATACCCTGAATTTCTAGAAAATACCCAGAATTTCTGTATACTTGTGTGAACTTTAAAGAAGAACCCTTAACTTACGGGAAGTTCCCTGATTTTCTGTAAAATTCCCTGTTTTTTTTCTGGGATGTTTCCTTACCATCAGAGAGAATCACAAAACTTCTGGGAAATTCCAGAATTTATAAAAACTATCCTGAACTTCTGATAAGTTCTTTGAGCTTCTGGGAAGTTCAATGAATTTCTGCGATGTTTTTTCTCGATCTTTTGAGAAGTGTTTTTGTACATCAGTTTCATAACCTCTTCCGGTGAACGCAAATACTGCGTGTCGTAGGTCTTTAGGATAGCTTTGCAAAAAGTCCACAGGGTCGGCAGGTTGGTTGACTCCCCAATCCTCACATTTTTGTCATAAAAACTAGCTGAGAAACCATACGCCAGCATTCGTAAGGCTGCTGTGCATTTTTGTTACGGGCTCAGGTCGAATTTTCCCGCAAAAAATCATAAAATGACTCTAGTTGTCGTATTATGTCCAGGAACACCTGCCTTGGCATGCGGAAACGGCTCAGAAAGTACTTCTCATCGCAGGATGGCGTGTCGCTAAGGTCGATTTTGGGGCGTCTTCCAGGACGTGGCCCTCTCCGTTTCGACTCTTGATTTAAACTCCGATTTAAATTAAATGCATGCATTCACACACTCTTGTTAAACCAAACGAATTACCAAGAATTCCTTGCCGACAGCTAACAACGCACTACTTAGCATAGCTTGACTGCTACTCCGTGATTGATCAGAATCAGTGAAATTGCACAATGAATCAACTGAATGGGGCTGGGAGTAACCGGTCATTCTCACTGTACACGTTTCAGTGACTCAACTTCTTTAATAATCAATAACGGCGCCGGTCAATACTTCTGATCTGTGATATTGAATGATTGACAGGATGACAGGTGTTGGTGGGTTCAACAACAAGAAATACAACACCGGTACGGGGAATGCAAAGTTGGTCTATTTTGGTTGGTTCTATTCAAGTTTTGCTGATGCACATCAAGTATAAAGTCGTTCCAAAAACAAACCACCGCTGAAGATGCCCTAATGGAGCGGTTCCACGCCAAATCAGTAAATTACAAAACTTTAGTATGTATATAAGATTTGGCCGAAACTTTGCAAACGTGTTCGTACATCTAACAAGTAGGCAGTTCGAGATATTTTGAATTTAAATTCACGTGTGGCTAAGAACTTAAAAAAACGCGCTCTTTTCATTAGTTATTCGAGATGTTCCATCAATAAAACTATGTGGCTTTCAACGAGTAAAGTTGTTAGCCACTCATGAAATTTAATTCAAAATATCTCAGAAACGGTTCCCTTTAGGGAGATCATTAATGTACACATTTTAATAAAAAATGGATGTAGAATCATATTTCGGCATTGAAAAAATAATCTCATGAAAATCTTCCAAAAGTTGTAATTAAAAAAACTTTTTCAACAATTTTTTATCTATGTGGTTCTTTCCTCTAAAGGAATGGCTGTTTTTGCACAAATTTTACGATCGAAATTAAAAAAAAAAGCATATTTTGAGAATTTGAATTTTAATACTTTATTATGATTTTTTCATGTAAAACACATTTTTTTTAAATATGGTGTATATTTTTTTTATGGGCATTTTGATTCGAACGATTTCCGAATTACTGTTTTCCTAAAACTGTTGTGTCAAAAACACATAAGCCCTTCTCAAAAGTTACTCCCATACATTGGATTGGCACCCTAATATTCTCACCTCACTGGTCGACGAACGAAGCTACAACCCATCGTTCTATACGATAAATAATAATTATAAACATGTAAAATGTCATCAAGATAGCTCTCATAACGAGCATAAAATCTATTCTGGAATTCAATCCTACACAACTACGTACACCCATCAACATTCACCACCGCACTAGTTTCGCACAGAACAGTTTCTTCCTAGGAACCCGCCGCAACCTCAAGTGTCAACGCTCTCCGCTGCCATCAATTCGAGCAGTCAACCATACATCCTCGGAGTGAAAGTGATACCTACAGCGTAGAAGCACGCGATAAGTTGTATTTCCGGCTACCCCCCAGTCCACAACATTTCCCACGAATCACGTAAGACGATTAGGGCCGGCGGAGGAAAGTGTGTTCTAATTGAATTACTTCCCTATTCCAATTATTGCACTGTGCTCGCTTTGACATACAGATTGGGCGTTCAATATCCTCGGTTTCTGGTTCGGGCCTTTAATGCGTGGCAGCGCTCGGCTTTAATTTGTTTACATCAAACAGCCATAAAGAAGAAGGTCCAAGTTCATTAAGTAATTCAACGTATTATTGGGTTCATTTTTCTCGGCTTATGTCTCCTCTGTAGGATTATGTTAACAATAGAGGGAGAGAGAAGGGCAGGAAAGTCTGAGAAGACACTCTCGCACACGTTCGTCGCGACATTTGCGTCACTCACTCTCGATGCACGCGAGGGACCAGCCACGAGACGGTCGTCAAGTTAATTAGATTTGATTTATGATCATGGCCAGTCAGTGCGACTGTTTGGACTGTTGCGCTGTATAGTTCTTGGGAAGAAATGTAAATTAAGCATTAGGAGATTGATGCTTTGGTTGCAATTCCCAGCTGGATTAGGGTTTACGGCTTGCATGGGTGTCCTTCCGCAACGAACACGAAAAACAGTATTAGCGCTTGCTAAGGCATGAGTTCATGGCAAATGTATTCTCGGCCTGGTTGATATATTTTATTCACTTCTTCTTCTTTAGCATTTTCGAGCTTATTGCTTTCACAATTAGCTTATTGCTTGCTCTCAACTTAGTGTTCTAGATGCACTTCCACAGTTATTAATTGAGAGCGTTCGATGCCAGGTACCATTTTTGCATTAGTATGATTGTGTGGCCAGTACAATCATACGCTATGCCCAGGGAGTCGAGAAATGTTCCTTAACGAAAAATTCCTAGACCAGACCGGGAATCGAACCCAGCCACCTCCAGCATGGTGTTGCTTTGTAGCTGCGCCTTTACTGACTGAGCTAAGGGAGGACACATGCATCGTGAATATTAAAATAGATTCATTACAGTCAAAACAAATGATCACAGAAGCTAAGCAATCAAAATAAGTGCATTGCATAAAGGATAACAGAGAGCCGTAAAACATATGATTGAAAAAAAACCGCATTATTGCTTGTAAAGGGTGTACACGTTAAAATTGAATCATATATAAAATGTTCTAAGTTTTGAACATCTGATTTATCGAGATTTTTATTTCATATGTTCTGTGTTCAAAATGTGTGAGCTCGGCAAACATAACACAGACCGCTTGATGTGGATGCAAATTGAAAGATCAAACTCCCCTGCTCGAAATGTGACAAAAACAAAAATTAAATCCGAGCAAAAATTTCATCTAGAAGGCCAATAATCAAACTAGAATAAGTACGTTCAATGTTCAGAAAGTGACAAATCGTGACGAAATGAAGAATACGGTAGCAAAAAGCCTCTCACAGAGGTTAAATTCTCAAATGTTCACTAAACCAAACTGCTGTGTAATGGATGACGGGACGTATGTGAAGACGGGATTAAATAAGATTCCGTGAAACAAACATGTCAACACTACACACAATTTTGTTGTTGGTGGAACTGCAGGGTGGTGGAACTGCACGAAGCATAAATTTTCAAAGTTTACCAAAAATGCTTGATTTGGCAAGCGATTTGTTCGAGCGGAAGACGGAGCACAACTTTTACGATAACGAATACCATGAATGGACATGTGTATTTTGAAGAATATCTCTAAAACCGACATTTTTCATTTCTGGAGGCATACAATGATCCTACTTTTTTAAGGCAGGATTTGACTTCATGCCATTACACAAAGCACAAACTGGATTTGTGTAAGGCTTATAATGTTAATTTCGAGGCGAAAGATCTTAATTCTTTATATGATAAAAAGTATTACTGCTTATTGTTAAGTTCCAAACTAAAAGCAGTTCAAAATATTATGGTTATTTAACTCAACTTGATAGGCAACATCACTTATACGTATCCACAGGGAAATGAAGAATCTCCTTCCAAGGATAAGATTGAACAATTTGTCATAAGAGCGGACTATCTAGCATGAGGATGCCCCAATGGGCAGGAAGAAAAGCCCGCTCTCTATTCACAAGCTGTTAGCAATGGGGAGTTGGCATTCCCACTCTCCACATCCAGAGTGCTTCAATCGGGTGCCCTGGTGGTCCCTCCTATTCCCATGAATGATTTATATAATAGTGTATATATTTATGTAAATGAAAAATACTACAATCATTCGTATCTAATAAATATAACCTCCATTCGGTTGATCCTGAAATGCAAGAAATGTTGTAAAGTGTTAAAGTGTAGAGTTCTGTGGTTCGTACTTACAAAATTGTTCCCAATAAATCAAAAACATCATACTTATATTTGAAATATTTTTCTTGAAACTTTTCTATCTATGAAAAGCTTTTGTTTCTTTTCTCGTTACTTTTTTCAGAAAAAAAGTGCTATAGAGGGCTTGAAAATTCAGAAAATTTATTTCATAATAAATAAGGCTTGATTCATTTAGAATTGGAACAAACTTTTGCTCATATTGTGGCGCTCCTGGTGGACGGATTTGGAAGTTCTTGGCGCCCACGTGTCGGGAATTTTATCAGCTTCACGTATGTATTTTTGACATTTCGCAAATCGACTGTACTTTGTAAACAATCAACATGGAAGCCGAAAGAAGGGAATAAATTGTGCACAGTTATTTGGAAAATCCATTGTGGTCTGCATCTAGGCTAGCTAAACAGCTGAAATTGCCCAGAAATACCGTATGGCGCGTTATCAAACGGTATAAGGAAACATTGAAGACGATTCGGAAGCCTCAAGCCAATCGTCGGAGTGGAACTGTCGACCGGAAACTGCGTGGTAAGATTTTGAAGACGATTAAGAGGAATCCCAATCTGTCGGACCGTGATTTGGCCAGAAAATTCGGTGCTGCCCATAGTACCGTGAGGAGAACTCGACTCCTGGAAGGAATCAAGTCGTATCGAGCTAGCAAACAGCCAAATCGGACCATAAAACAGAATAGTGTGGCCAAAATCCGTGCTCGGAAGCTATACGACCAGGTGCTGACCAAGTTCGACGGGTGTCTTCTGATGGACGATGAAACCTATGTCAAGGCTGACTTCGGGCAAATCCCAGGTCAAAAATTTTACTTGGCAACGACTCGGGGGGATGTTCCAGCCAAATTTAAATTTGTTTTTGCCGACAAATTTGCACGAAAATTCATGATTTGGCAGGGCATTTGCAGCTGTGGCAAAAAAACGAAAGTTTTCGTTACAAATAAGACAATGACGTCGGAACTATACCAAAAAGAGTGTCTCCAAAAACGAATTTTGCCGTTCATTCGATCCCACGACCATCCCGTAATGTTTTGGCCAGATTTGGCAAGCTGTCATTACAGCAAAGTCGTTCAAGAATGGTAAGTGAAGTAGTGCTTTTCTCAATTTCATATCCATGACATGCTGATAATATTCAGCATTCTTCAGCATGCGGATAGAGTTCAGTAACGTTCGACAAAAATCGTCTTTAAATATTGATAACAGCTGATAACAAAAGTAGTCAGCGTTGATAACTAAATTTGTTATGCGATAACAGTTGAGTTCAAAATGATATCTGAGATAACAAAACTTGTTATTTATTGGATATCATTTTGTTATTATACTCTGCTAGGGCTCTTCACGCAATGATCTCCACGAAGACACTCCTCGATCGCACACCTGGCCATGTCCATGCACCTGTTGAAGATAGGGAGGATTTGGTATTTACCTTAAGAAAATACGGGGAACTCACGTAGCCTTGAGTAGATATCAAAGGAAAATGAATAGTTGGAGAGAATAGTTTAACAGAACGCCCTGTTTGGTGTACAGAACAAAAATTTATTTAAAAATGGTCGTTGGGAGCATCTAGTCTAAGAAGGTTAAGTGATGCTCCATTTTTCTTCGAACGGTTGTGACCTTAACATTATCTAAAAACCTAGCTCCCTATGGTTTATGGTTATAGCGTCATTTCTGGCTCCCTGAAAAAAGAAGAATGTCTGAAAATATAAGAACGGGTGCTTAAAGAGAACTTATTAGATTTTTACGGATCTTTTTAATATCAGATTATTACAGATCTGTAGCTAATTTGTTTTGGTATGAAAATTTAACAGTGAATGTTATGATGATATTCAATGACGTGGCCATTTTATGGCGTTTTAAAATAATGCAATCGTGAAATAATTCGAGGGAAACAAGAAGTCATTAAAAATAAGAGTATGTTAACTGACTGACCATTGACTGGTCGTCGATAAAGAGTGCCGCAATTTTGACAATTTTGTTTTTTTTTTGCAGCAGCATTCTCGTTTTTTCCAAAGTTAAGCAGTTTTTCGTAGTCTTTTGATTGTTGTGATTGGTTTTCTACTAATGTTACGAACAATATTCAGCTGAAAAAATGGCTCGAGCTCACCCAGAGGTTTTCTGAAAGCTGAAACGACAGTCAGTTATTAGTTTGTTCCATTCTCCGTCATCGAGCGAAAAGTTATTCAAGCTTCCAAGTTCTTCAAGTTCTTCGATCAACCAATCTGAGGCCCTTCTTGCTGCGGAACTCACATTTTCTGTGATCTAAAAATCGCATATGCACTCACAATTCGGAACTGGTTATGCTTCCGGTGCCGGCTCCATGTTCCGTTATATCATAATCGACTCAACCGAGGACCTCTTACCGATACAACTGATAGATTGAGACGGTCCATCGCACTTGGTTCACCTAAAGAACAATTCATATTAATTTTAAAAGGTATATTGAGTGTAGAACAACAAAAACTCCACTCGCGAGCAGAGCCTGCTGCGATCGTTTTCCCTAAAACTTAAATATGCCTACTGATACAAAAACACCAAGATATGAACGTATAGGGAAAATTCCACTTTCAAAAACTATTTGATGCTTCTTCACTCAAAACTTTGTTTGTCCCATTACTTCAAGCTTTAAAAAAAAAATAGCATCCTCAGACAGGCAGCGGGGGATGAGGGGGGGGATCTTAGAAGTTGCTGGACGCTGTTGAGTTTCTTCCAAAATGCCACAAATATCCGAAAGCAGGCTTGTCCAAGTCACCCCGCTAAAAGGGTGAAAGTCCAAGCCTTCGCCAACCTGAGCGTCTGTTCTCCATGTCAGGGGTAGCTCAAAACGGCGTCTGTTCTCCATGTTAGGGGCGGCCGATCATTGTCCTGTGCCAGGTCGTGGGACATTAACATGATGGACCTCGGGTGAGATAGTGGGTTGCAGGCCTCATAATACTAATGGATGCACAGTATGTCACCATGAAATGGAACCAGTTACAATACGCTTCTTCACACAATCATTCGATCTGGTCTCTTCGGCAATATTTGCTTCACTTTTGCGTCCTTCTGGTGGTTCCTGACATCTGTTTTTGTTCTGCTCCCAGCCTTCCTGGCTGCTGTCAAACTTTTATCGTTCGTTATGTACAGTTCTTGTAGGAAAACCAAGCTTTTTTGCTAGTTTTCTTATTTATAGATTCAGATTTTTATTGCGACCGCCCACAATTGCTTTTCTGACTTGCTCTTCTTTCGACGTCATCTTCGATCTAATAGCTTGTAGTATCACCAAAAATTTATAATAGACAATAAAGAGACATACGTTCATTGGTCTGCGAAATATTTCACGCGTTGATGCAGTATTTACATAGTTATACGTATTTAGGGGTGTCCAGTTCTTGTCGCGAACAAGCCTTAGCTATGTTTTTGTGAAGTTTGTTTATTCAACCTCTTCTCCTAGCCTTAATGCCTGCACCTTGGACTTGCGCTACCCATCAAATCCTGTGCAATAATTGCGCCATCTTTCTTACACACTTTCATCCACTCTTTCTTCAAATCCTTGTCGCTTTTGAAGACGCCCCTGTTTTCCGGAGCTTGCCCTTCATAATCTCCCAGAATTTTTCTATTGGCTGAAGTTCTGGCGAGTTTGAGGGATTTGCCGCCTTCGGCACAAAACAACATCGTAGGGTTTCCACCATTCCATCACCGGTTTCGCGGAAAGGCACGATGCCAGATCCAGCCAAAACAGAGTGTCACCTTTGTGGAACCGGAGAAGATCAGCATCGCTTCATGAGGCCTTCATTTATGTATATTGGGCCATTGATGGTGCTGGTCGTTATATTGAATTTGCCGCACACACAGATCATCTGGCACACCAAGTGCTTCTTGGTAAATTTCTTCTTCTTCCGGAACATCCAGGCGGGACTTGCCGATGAAAAACTCCAAGCCGGGGATCTGCTTGGCGTCCGCTTCAATGTACGTCTCGTGGTCCATTACGATACATTTCGACTGCACTAACCACTTGCGGTGCAGCTTCGTGGCGCATGATTTGGACCACCGTATTTTGTTTATAGGTTCGATTAGGTGGCTTCCGTACCTTGAAGACGTGAGGTCTGTGTGATGCACTTATTTACTACAGTCTGGTCCGCTTCATTGTCCGCTGGACGAACCGGAACGAAAGAATTAACCTTGGCCACGTCACGAATCGAATGGTTAGGATTACGCTTGAAGTAATTCCTGGATCGTCTGGGCCTTCTTGAACGATTTTAACACACATGACACGGTTGAATTGGTGATTCCCAACTGTTCACGTGATCGACCTGTGGGACTGGCCTGAATTTTCCACAACCGCGCCCATAGTTTTTTGTCGAAGCACCTCTTTCTTGGAGGCCTTCTCGATAACTTTAACAACGATTTTGACGATTTTTGACGAAATTTTTCACTTGTAAAAATTACACTCTAAACTAGTTTTTAGTTTTTACTCATGCAATAAAATGTTGTACAGAAAAAAAGTGTTGCATTTTTTTCGAGGACAATTTTTAATGTATAGGGATGGATTCCATTTTTTGTTTCGAATCAAGCTTTTATTTTTAGTGATCCTTGTTGTACGTTTGCTCTGTTATTTAACACTTTATTGTTAAAATTTATGCTTTTAAATTAGCTATGTCATATCATATGACTGCTGATTCTGAACAGATTAATCTTAAATTTTAAGTACGTTCTAGGTAGGGTAAGGGGATGTAATATTAGCCTAGCTCCTTGATTCGGCCTATATACCAAATATGTCATTATTTCGGCGATAATCAACAAAATCATGTTGCTATCAGTATGACCGATTGATCTCAAAGCAATTGAGACATTATTAATCAACTTATAGTTGTTCACTTCCACGAAATTTTCGATTTTTTTAACTTTTTAGACACCGTGACTTTACTGTTTAAGCAGAACAGATTATCTACACGATCTTTGAATAATCTAAATTTGCCGAAATTGAAACTTTAAACCGAATAATGCAGCCCACGTGTACAGAAAATAGTGACACGTTATAAACTAACAGGTCACATAGGTAAAATAACAATGATTTAACAAGAAAACGGTGGACCCAATGTTAGGGACATATTTTTTTCTTTGTACCCAACTATGGCCTGTTGTATGTAAAGCGAAGTAAAAATGTTGTTATTGGTAACATTTACAATGCAAATGTCTGAGTTTTGGTTGAATGGTTTTCATATGGCTTATCTCAACACAAACTAAAGGAACAAAATCTGTGTAGAGCGAATTATAATGTTTTGATTGCCAAAATGATCGCTAAGTCATATGTACAAATCACTTAAGTGTTTCTTAGCAGTTTAAGTGTAGTATGATTCCAGAAATTGTTTGTTGTGTACTGCGAATACAGCTGGGAACACCTTCAATCAGAAAATCAAAAAAAAAATCATACATAGTCAACATTTAATAACTAATCTATTGAGTGGGACGAACTTACATCCATGATAAGACCCAATTTGGTACCCATAGACCGACATTAAATCCATATCCCTCGAAAGTATCTGACTTTATAAAATAAGTTGTGTAACTTTTCGTGATACATACTATCAGATGGCTTATTTAACATATCTTAGCAAGTGTATAGCTGGTTAAATTTAGCTTCTAGGTTAAATACCAAATGAGTTATAATAAAAAATTTAATCGATTGTTGCATATAAGGCTGAGTCAAGGGACACATACCCTACTATATTTTGTTTTGGATTTTTTTTTTAATTTAACAATTCTAAATACAGTGTGTCTCACAATAGGTGTTACTTTTTTCAGTCTTGGTTTTTTTGAGCTGGGTAATTTTAACAGCGGAATTGATGATTTGTTTATATTTATCAGCTACCATAGAAGCCATACGAAGGCAAGTTTTAAAATAACATTTGCAAAAGCTTGGACCGTCTCAGATATTCAATAGCCTTATGCAGTTCGGAGTGAGTAAGCGTTTTGTTTTTCGTACCTTAAAAAGGTTCAAGGAAACTGGAAATGTCCATATTCAACACAAACGAGGTGCCAGACGAACTGCCAGAACGATGAAAAAGATCGAATGTATGAAGGAGCGAATAAGACGTAATCCGGCCGATCTGGCCGTAAATTGGTCAAACAATTTCAAATGTCCCCTGTTTCAATGAACAGGCTCCTCAGAAATGATCTAGAATGCAAACCGTACAAGAAACAAAGGGTTCACGGGTTGACGGAGCGTCAACAGCAAGCCAGGGTCCAAAGAAGCAGAAATCTTTTGGTTCGGCACGGTGACTACGAGATTTTATTTTCGGATGAAAAGCTCTTCCTCCTTCAGGACAGTTATAATTAACAAAATTATCGTGTGTATGGCAAAAGTCTTGCCAATATTCCAAGAGATAAACTAACTGTAGAACGCTATCAGAATGTATTGAAAATCATGGTATGGGGCCCGTTTCACGAAAAAGAAAATTTCCTCTTCTTTTCGTAGATCCTAACGCAAAAATCAACACTGAATATTACATCAAGCAGGTTTTGAAGAACCATTGGCTTCTTCGTGCTTTAACGCTGTATGGGAATACACCATATTGTTTCATTTTGGATTGGATTCAGCTCCAGCTCAGAAGACAAAGGAAAATTTGCCCGATGTCATTACAAGCGAAGAATGGCCTGCATATTCACCGGATCTCAACCCATTTTACTACATTGTTTGGGGTTATATGCTTCAACATTTAGGCCCTGCGAAATGGGTTACTTTAGATCGATTCAAGAAACATTTGGTTGATATTTGGGACCAAATTCCTCAGGAAATCAGGCGTGCCAGCTGCTATGACTTTTACAAAGCGTTTACGCAAAGATATAGGCCTAGAGATTCGAATTGAATAAATATGGTTTATTTTTATAAAATGTATTTTTCAAATGAAAAATAAATGCTATGATTTGGTTGATTTGTTTTGCTGTAATCCTATTATGTTTTAGTGACACCTATTGTGAGACACCCTGTACATTTGTCATTCGTTGGAAAATCTCATCGAATACTCCGACCTTTGGACTCCAAATTATGCTACAGAGTTTGATACCCTTCGAAGTTGGTCATTTACATGGCATCGATTCGATAGATATTCCTCCAGGGCGACAAAATATGCGTTATGCTCGTGGAAGACCAAGGCGTTTTTGGTGTCTTAGAACGGAAGGTACGATCAACGATGGAAGGCAGATGGATGACGAAAAGTGTGAAACTGTGGAAAGCTGCCATCGTCCAGTGGCAAAAATCTGTCAACTACGAAGGGCTGGGCACGTCGTGAGGATTTCGGGCGACATCCCGGTGAAAATGAATCTCGAGAATGAACCGGTATTAGATGGTATTAGAAGAAGAAGCGCGTGTGTATCAACCATGCTGAAGCGATCTGTGGACCCCGCAGGCTGCGGGGATGCTGAAGTATATCAATGGGCCGTGTGATTTGGAAACGACTTCAGTGTACAAGACCTGGCCTCACTGCTATCACAGGTACTGATGTGTTCGGTCGGTTTTATGAAATAAACTATCATTGTTGGCAGAGATCCATTACAATCCTCTTCTGCTTTTAATTAAGGCTTTACCTTCTTTGGTGCCACCAGACCCCAGAAAGCACTGAACTTCCATCACTATCCGTGAACTTCACTGTTCAGCAACTCTACCGACCATGTTGCATGTAATCTATAAATGTACCTGGTAAACACCTTGCTTGCTGTAGTTACTGGTGAATTGCCGGCTCGGTTTGCCGAGATTAGCTGTGGGACGCCGGAAAAGCTTCGCGACTAATTAATGTCAGTGTGGAAGCGAAACGAAAATTACGTGAACACAGCTGTGTTGGAATCGTCGACCGTGCCTGACGATAAATAGCCAATTGCTACTGCCCTATCTACCTCTGTTTGTCTATGTGTGGTGCAAATAGTCGGTAGTAGGCAAGTAAGAACCGACATCGCCGACACCCAGCAGGGAAAGGGACATTGGAATGAAACTAAAATTGTTTCATTAGTCGTCCCGAGCTGGGTGTATAGCACTGGCTGGCTTTGAGCTTGGTTCGTATTCCGGGTAATTGGGTTGGATGCTGTTTGCATTCCCAGGGATGTCCTATCCGGTTAACGATTTTCGCGTTGAGGATATGATGCCCCAAGAGATTGGTGACCTTTACGATTTAATTTAGAGCTATTGTGATACCGACCTCTTGGTTTATAGTTGTTGATTAAATTTATAGTAATTCGAAATTTAAAAAAAATGTGAAATTTTGAGTAATGTTCCCTCGTCGTTTCAGCTAACTATAAATTTATTTACTTTAGAGGGAGTTCGGTAAATCGTATAACCCTCCTCCACAATCAGAACAATCGATCCCTCCCTTCCCGAAGCAAAACAAAACCAACAAAACCGCTTTCTCGGTCATTTATCTTTCCAGCGATATTTCCCTAGCGACATTCGGGATCCTCCGGGAGGAAGATAGGAACAAACATATACTCACGTTCCTTTAATAGTAATAAATTTCACATCAGGCTTCCTGCAGTTCCAATGCGCCCGGCAATATTCATACATTCAAGGAAGAAAAAAAGAAAGGAGAAATGCGAAGGGAAAGTAAGAACAACCATCACCAAAATAGATACGAAACACGTGATTGTCTGGCGGCTGAGCTATTAGTAGAAGCCGATAGGCAACTCGATTGTAGCGACGCCTGAAAGCATGCAATTTGCCGCACGTTTGAGGCAATTTTATCGGAACAAATGAAGTTCCATATCACTCCCTCGTGACGGCCGCGGTGAGAAGGAACAAGGAAGTGGATGGGGGTGGGTATTTGTAGTCCTCCTCAATTAGGCTTCTACTTTCAAACCGTCCAAGGGTGCTGCATGCAGCGTGAGCAGGGGATTTATCGCTCAAATTAGGAACGGCACTCACGTGCGGTTGCCGGAAAAAAGGGCAGATTGTGATTATTTGCCATAAGATTTAAAATGCTGCTACTCAGATCATAACCATAAATTTCCAAACAAAGCCTCCTTCCGATTTGTTTACCCTGCTAGATTTTGTGTGAAAATAGACCGGGAGTTTTCTTGGCATAACTCAAACAAAGCAAACAAACGTCACGTTGTCGTCGCCTTGGTAACCATTTCGGGTGTACATGGGAGCTTTGCGAGTTGATCCCGATGCACTGGCGCTACTAAATAAGGCCACATAAAATAGCCGGTATTGTTTGTTTACATTTTCCCGGCTCAACGGCGGCGTACGCAGATCATAAACGGAGTAAATAAGATTCCGAAGAAAACCCGATTGAAGCAGTTTCCAATATATGTACTGGGCAGAGTGAAAGGAACAAACAAACATCGATGATTCATACAATCGACATATGTGTTGAGACAGCACATGTTTCAACTTTTTCAAAATTTATTATAAACAGTAAACTCGGCATCATTATCTTCGTCCTCGACGCTGTTGTCGTAGATTGCATTGAGTCATGCTTTTGCGGTCCGTGCGGTTTATTTGATGGTTATGTCTTATTGCCATCCTTGACTGCATCTGTTTATCGGAAACGCGTTAAACTGTTGTTTATTGTGCAGTTTTCGTTCTAGAAATTCATAATCATAAATCCATTGCCTTATGCAATTCGGAAAAGTCGGCAAACACAGGTTTTGTGAATATTGTTAGTTGAAAAGTTCAACCGCCCTGTTTGTTGGTTTTGATCTAATCGCTCCGTTAAATTATAGTCCACGTTATCGCGAAATGAAAAAAAAATACCATGTAGAAAAAAAAGCAGTTCATGCCCAACATGAAGTCTCGCTTTTCTGCACCGTTTGCCACTTTTGATGGCAAACTATTTTCCGGTTGCAGCTGGATGGAAGTCTACCATCAGTCATCCTCATCAGTGCCAGCAGTGAGAGTAACGAAAATCACGACTCCTAAGTCGAAGAACCAACCGGAACGCTTTTCAGCCTCTCTTACAACCGAACGGGGCGCAGTGTTGTGTTGAATTGAGATTAATTGGCCACCTTTTCGGCTAAATGCGGACAAACGTAAATTTTCGCTGTCGGATTCCATCTACCGTGACTGTTTTTTTCCCTTTCTCGTGGGTGTAACTTATTTACTATCATCATCATCACTTTCACAGACTTTTAACTACGATTTTGATGGATCGGGACGGTGCGAATCTACTTTCCGGTCTGATGCCTGCTGCTTCCGCAATTCGAATTCGATCTCCGTTTGCATTTATGAATGAGGCACAAGTTTGCTGTACACGGTGATGATTTTTAGGCAGAGATTAAGTTGGGAGGTCTTGTTGATGGGGTTATTATCCCAGGTGATTTATTTACGTCTGGTCTAAACAAATATAAACATTCATGAACAACGAAAATAGACATTTTCCTTAAATCTCCCACCTGAGAAATAAACGTTTGAAGTTTTAGTAACCTGAATAATTCTCATCTTTGTATGAAATTTTGGTTCCATTTTCATGGGAGCCCTTCTTCCAGGAAGGGGAGGTTTCTCAAACCACTATACAATCATTGCCTTCAAAAACCCCCACATGCCAAATTTGGTTCGATTTGCTTGATTAGTTTTGGAGTTATGCGGAAATTTGTGTCTCATTTGTAAAAACCCCTGCTTACACAGTTTTACGCCGATAGGTTCAGAACTTTTCGGGTCTGTAAGAGTCTGACAGACAGACAGAAATTCATTTTTATATGTATAGATGTATATAGAAATCCTGCCTCCAAAAACCCCCATATGCCAAATGTGGTTTTATTTGCTTGATTAGTTCTCGAGTTATGCCGAAATTTAGTGTTTAGAGCCGAACTGCCATTGAAACATTTCCTGCCTCCAAAAACCAAATTTGGTTTCATTTGCTTCATTGGCTCTCGAGTTATGCAAAAAATGTGTTTCATTTGTATGGAAGTCCCCCCTTGCAGAGAGCGATGGGGTCTCAAATCACCATATAAATATTTCTCTCCATCAAAAACCTCCACTTGCCAAATTTGGCTTTATTGCTTGATTAGTTCTCGGCTTATGAGCAAATTTGTGTTTAATTTGTATAGGAACCCCCCTTTTTGAAAGGGGAGGGGTCTCGAGTCACCTTACAAACATTTATGACCTTCAAAAACCTCTACAAATTTGGTTCCATTTGCTTGATTTGTTCGAGTTATGCAGAAATTCGTGTTTCATATGTATGGACCTCCCCCCTCCCCCTTCCTTAAGAGGGCGGAGTTTCAAACTCCCATAGAAACATTTCTCTCCTCCCAAAACCTCCACATGCAAAATTTGGTTCAATATACTTGAATAGTTCTAGAGTTATGTAGAAATATGTGTTTCATTTGTATGGAAGCCTCTCTCTTACTGAGAGCGGAGGGGTCTCAAACCACCATATAAACATATCTTGCCGTCAAAAACCTCTATTTGCCAAATGTGGTTCCATTTCCTCGATTAGTTCTCTAGTTATGCAGTAACTTATGTTTCATTGTATGAGGCTCCCTCCCCTTGCAGAGAGAGGAGGTCTCGAACTCCTCGAAACATATTGCCAACAAAATCCCCACATGCCAAATTTGGTCCATTTGCTTTATTAGTTCTCGAGTTATGCAGAAATTTCAGTTTTATTCGTATTGGAGCCTCCCCATCTAGAGAGAGGAGGGGTCTAGAACCATGGAAACATTTCTTGCTGCCAGAAAACTCCACATGTGAAATTTGGTTCCATTTGCTTGTTTAGTTCTTGAGTTATGCAGAAACTTCTGTTTCATTTGGAAGCCTCCCCTTCCAGAGAAGGGAGGGGTCTCAATCCACCATAGAAACATTTCTTGCTTCTAAAAGTTCACCTGCTAGAGTTGGTTTCCTTTGTTTAATTCATTCCCGAGTTATGCAGAAATATGTGGTTCATTTGAATGGGAACCCCCCCTTTCAGACAAGGGAGGGGTCTCAATATATATTTAGAAGCTTCTCCGGTCCCAAAAACTGCTCCATAAAAAATCACGCCGATCGGTTCAGTAGTGTTCGAGTCTATAAGGTTCAGACAGAAATTCATAGAAATTCATAGAAATTCATAGGAATTCATAGGAATTCATAAAAAATCATAAAAATTCATAGAAATTCATAGAAATTCATAGAAATTCATGGAACTTCATAAAAACTCATGGAAATTCATAGAAATACATAGAAATTCATAAAAATTCATAGAAATTTATAGAAAATTATAGAAATTCATAAAAATTCATAGAAACTCATAGAAATTCATAGAAATTCATAAAAATTCATAGAAATTCATAGAAAATTATAGAAATTCATAAAAATTCATAGAAACTCATAGAAATTCATAGAAATTCATAAAAATTCATAGAAATTTATAGAAATTCATAGAAATTTATAGAAATACATGGAAGTTCATAGAAATTCATAGAAATTCATAGAAATTCATGGAAGTTCATAGAAATTCATAGAAATTCATAGAAATTCATAGAAATTAATAGAAATCCATAGAAGTTCATAGAAATCCATAGAAGTTCATATAAATTCATAGAAATTCATAGAAATTCATAGAAATGAAATTCATAGAAGTTCATAAAAGTTCATAGATAAATTACTAGATAGATATTGAGTCTAGATAGATATAGAGCTAGATAGATAGAGAGCTAGATAGATGAGAGCTAGATAGATAGAGAGCTAGATAGATAGAGAGCTAGATAGATAGAGAGCTAGATAGATAGAGAGCTAGATAGATAGAGAGCTAGATAGATAGAGAGCTAGATAGATAGAGAGCTATATAGATAGATAGATAGATAGATAGATCTTCCATACCTTGATGAGCAACCTTATAGCAGTTAGCCAGGAATTTGGTAAAAAAAGAACTCCAAGAGAAAGCGAATCCGTTCACTAAAGGCGGTCTAGCGCGGTCCCTACTACGTAAGACGTTGGGATCCGGCGTGCCCGACACTTGCAGAAGTGCCACGGCTACGGAAGCAGGTGTCACCAAGCTAGCCGTGGCCATGGATGGGCCAGGACTCAACGAGGAAACGCTTCCTAAAATAGTGGAGGTGTCCGAGCAGTTGGATGCGATTATTGACTAAGGACTTGAAACTCAGCCTCCTTAGGCTACGCATGAAAGTGCAGGCAGCATGCAAGGGGAGGGAAGAGCTGGAAGCCAAGCTCTCGCCGAGCAAAGTGCCAAAGAGTTGGCACGGCTAGTAGCCACGGAAAGGGCGATGGAAATAGCCACGAAGCACACGCAGACGGAAGAGTCCGTCTCCGTGGGAGACTCCACCCCAGCTTCCATGGGGGTAAGAACCTCCAAGCGGGCCAGGCAGTCCCCGGGCGAAGTGGCAACCGGCGCTTCTAAGAAGCGAATAGTGGCTAACACCCCTTTCGGACCAAAAACCTACGCAAAAAGAGAGGCCCCGGTGCCAAGCCCAGCGCAAAAGGCGTCACGTTCAGCTCGACAGCTGTCTCAAGCGCTGAAGGAGGCACGAGCGGTAGGACCCCAACTACCATAATAAGCACGGAGGCAGAGGCAAAAAAGAAAATGACAAGTTACAAGTTACCCGCAAGTGTAACCGTGAAGAGGCCCTCATCGTCAAGACCGAGGCGTCGAAGCTCCGAGCTCTTGAAAGCGATGATACTGGGACGCTAAACTAGCAGGCGAGGCGCCGAGCATAAAGAGCGCCCGCAGCTTACGAGAGACAGTGGCTAAAACAGGCCTTGAGTGAGGGTGTGAAGGTTCGCGCTACTCATCTCACAGATGACGATCCAGTGTTAAAACCTGGAGTGAGATCACCGAAGATCTCCACTACCTTGAGAACAGTGCAAGGTCGAGGTTGCGGAAGGGATTCACCCAGGTGGCAACAATGAGGGTACCGGAAGCCGACGCGGAAGTGACGTTTAAAGTGGTGAAGGTGAAGGTGGGATGGTCAATATGCCCACTTAGCCTGCACCAGCCGCCGAAGGCATGCGTCAGATGCCTAGAGAGCGGGAAAATGTCCTGGGAGTTCAAATGCTCAGATAGAATAACATGTGCAGAAGGTGGCGGCTGTACAAGCCACAAGGCGCCAGGACTGCAAGGGTCCACAAAATGCTTGATGTGCACCGGGAAACTGAATGATAAGCGCGTCAATTCTTCTGGAGGCCTTGGCTAGGCCCAGTGATGGACCTAGCCAACGTAGCTATCAGATAACTACCTACATCAACGGGCGGAATCGATAATCGATGTAACCTTCAGCAGTCCTGGGCTGCGTAATAAATGGAGGGTGGATGATAGCTACACCCATAGTGACCACTTGGCGGTTCGTTAATATATCGTCCACAATACAAGGCAGCTTGTGAAAGGAGGAGCATCCACTCCATTCACCCGTAATTGGAGGACGTAATACTTTGATTTAGAAACATATAAAGAGGCACTTGATAGGGAACGAATCTTACGCGAAACACAGGAACTTTGCGGCGAACGACTCGTTATGTCACTTTAAAGAGCGTGCGATGCGATCATGCCGAGGAAGTAGAACTGAAGAATGGAAGATCGCCGGTGTATCGGTGGACTGAGTCGATTGTCGACCTCCGAAGGACATGCCTCCACGCAAGACGGAGGGTGCAAGAGCGTGGTCCGACGCCGTAAATGGAAGTCGCCGCGAAGGCCGCGCTAACGAGGGAGATAAAAGCCAACAAGTGAGCCTGCTTTGAGGGCCTGTGTCAGAAGGCCAATACAAACCCGTGGGGTGACGCCTATCGGGTAGTGAAGGCCAAAACCAGAAGGCGGTGGCTCCAACCGAGCAATCACCAGAACTGCTGCAGCTGATCGTTGGAGGTCTCTTTCCGAACCACAACCCGAGTCCCTGGCCTCCTCTGCCGTTTATTTGTCCCATAGCCAGCGTTCCAGTATCCCAGACCATAACGCTGTCATAGCGATGGAGGGATGGGCGGCCAAGCCGAACATCCGTAACCACGAGGGCATGGGTAACGGCACAACGGGTGTCGGAGATGAGGCGCCGGTGACGAATGACGAACTCATTGCGATAGCAAAGTCGCTAAGGGTGAACAAAGCGCCAGGACCGGATGGTACTCCGAACCTAGCCATCAAGGCGGCTATCTTGCTGGCTCCCGAAATGTTCAGGGTGGCGATGCAAAGGTGTCTGAACGAGGGCGTCTATCCGGACGCCTGGAAAATTCAGACCCTGGTGTTGCTACCAAAGACAGGGAACCCACCAGGGGACCATCTGCATAAAGACCTTTATGTCTGTTAGATACAGCGGGTAAGGTACTGAAGAGGGTAATCCTCAACAGAATGGCAAAATACACGTATAGAGAAGTCGATGTTGGATGCCATTCTGTCCGTCACCAAGACGGCCGAAGTGGCAATGCAGCGCAAGTGGCAAGGAGTCCGCTACTGTGCAGTGGTCACCTCACTTGACGTGAGAAATGCGTTCAATAGCGCCAGTTGTGTGGCTATCGCCGAATCCTTGAAGATAGTCGGGTTCGTGGACGACAACACCCTGGAGATATGTGGAGAGATGGATAAGTACCAGGCAATTGGAGGTAGACCACCATAAGATTGAGGTCACGGTGGTGAATAATCGGAAATCGGAGCAACATGCGACGATCAGCGCAGGTAACTGCTCAATAGAATCGAAGAGGTTCTTGGGGTATCTTGGGTTCATGATCGACGATAAGCTGTCCTTTGTCAGTCACGTAAACTCCTGGCCAATGCCGCCCTGTCCATACTTAGGTACGGCGGGCCGGCATGGATCACCGCCTTGAGTACCAAGAGCTACGCAAGTAAGCTAGAGAGTACGCACAGGCTTATGTGCCTAAGAGTGATTAGTGCATACCGAACGGTATCACGCGACGTGGTCTGCGTCCTAGCGAGGATGATGCCAATAGGCATGATCATAAAAGAGGACGTAGAGTGCTTCGAACAACGTGGAACAAGAGGTATTCGGAAGACCAGTAGTGGTAAAGGGAATGGAACAACTCCACCAAAGGTCAGTGGACCCACCGACTAATCCCGGAACTATTCGGGTGGGTCAGTAGGCGACACGGTGAAGTGAACTTCCACTTAGCGCAGATTATGCCAGGTCACGGCTGCTTTAGACAAGATTGCACAAATATGGGCATGCACAGACCGCCGCATGCACGGTGTGCGCGGGATTTGGAAGACCGCGGTACACGTGCTCTTCGCATGTCCTCGCTTCGACGGTGCGAGATGCGGCATGATAGCCGTAAGAGGTCACGACACGACTCCGGATAAGAGCGGTACATCTGGGACGCGGTATGCATAGCAGCCTCCCAGATTGTTCTCGATTTCCAACAAGAATAGCGAAACGACCAACGGCAGGTCGCATGGACCACCTAACTACTGAAGCCCTAAGAAGTTAGACATAGTGGATGCTTAACAAGCACAATAGCCCCCTCCCCGAAGTACTACCGAAAAGTGGTTCCGGCGAGGGTCCAGGGCTTAAGGTGGGTTTTTAGTGGGTCGAAGACTCTCTGTTTTTCACACCCTCTGTTTTTCAGGTTGCAGATTTTCCATCCCGTCAAACAAAATACGAAGTGTGCCGGAATCGCAATTGAATGTTTGAATATGTTTCAAAATCAAACATCAAATCCTCTTGGTATATTTGATAAACTAAATTCTACTCAGGAAACATAATCCAATAATAATGTGAAATTGGTATTTGTTTTCAAGGAAATACAATCAATTTAAAATTACATAATTTTATGAACTGTGTGTTTAATTTCGATTTTTTTTTATATTAGTATATTATGTTCTAACGCCTTAGATGTTGCAGTTAGAGCATTACATTGTGGGACAATGGTATATGGACATGGATACGGTATTTTGAAAATCAGCTTCTGGAACGAGTTATCGTCAAATGCAGCTCATTGAGCCTAAAGACTGGACTCGAAAAAAATTAGACACACAAAACTGATCACCAAAAATTCATTTTAAATCGGATACTTTTTTCAGGGATTAAATAACTATATATTAACTATGTTTTGGCATAATTTATTTATTGAATTTCCTTCCCCAAGCTGAATGCTCGTACATTTCTCTTAACACTGCTCATGAGATCTTGGGCGAGGCTTTGTCCATCTTCCTTACACAATTTCTCCAAGTTTTTCTTCACAGCTTCATCGGTTTTGAATGTTTTTCCGCTTTTCTTCAACTTCTTCTTATTTATCGCCCAACACTTTTCGATCGGACGAAGTTCTGGTGGGTTCGCCTCCTTCGGGACCACATTAACGCCCTTTGCTTCGTACCAATCCATTACAGGCTTGGCGTAATGGTACGCAGCGAGATCCGGCAAGAACAGCGTGGGATATCGGAGGAAGGGCAGCAAGCGCTTCTGCAAGAATTCCTCTCGATAAATTTGCCCGTTTATGGTGCCGGTTCTAGCGAATGGATTGCTGTACCGTCTCGCAGATCGCCTGCCCCAACAGGTACTTCTTCGCGAATTTGTCTATCGTTCTCTTCCGGAACTTTTCAGGAACCTCCATGCAGGACGTACCAACAAAAAAGTCGATGCCGGGGATTTGTTTGGTGTCCGCCTTGATATATGTCTCGTCGTCCATGACGAGACAGCCTGGCTTGACCAGCCACTCACGGTACAGCTTCCGCGCACGCAATTTGGCCACCGTGTTTTGCTTGTCAGTCCGGTTTGGCGCCTTCCTGACCTTAAAAACACATAGCCCAGCCCGCTTCATAGTCTGCTGGACGAACCGCTTCGTCGAATTGACCTTTTTGGCCACGTCTCGGGTGGAAAGGTTCGGGTTATTCTTGAAGTACTGCCTTATCTTCCGTGCCTTCTCTGGGTATTCCGTTTTCGGTTTTCGGCCGCTTCCAGCGCGCCGCTCGATGGTCTCCTGGAACATCTTCACAACGCAGGACACGGTGGAACGGTGGATTCCAAGCCTTTTGCCGATCCATCTGTGCGACTGGCCAGGATTATCGATCACCGCGCCCAAGATTTGCTGGCGTAGCTCTTCTTGTTTCGAATGCATCTTGAAAACTACTTGACAGATCGCGATAAAATTTTGCACACATAAACATAACACTCTTAACTAGTATTACCCAAAATTAATTAATTTTTACCCACGTGATAAAAAGTTACACCCAAAACAAAGTGTCGCATTTTTTCCGAGTCCAATCTTTAAATGATTATTCACACCACTGGTTCCCACCAAGTATGGCCAAAGGAACTCGTTTCAAAAGACATATCTATCGGAATATAAGTTGGCATTTGACTGGAAAATGATATAGAATTTAATGAAAGGCCTCACGTAGTAATGGCAACTCACCAAATTATTTAAACTTTGCAGATTTTGTCCCAGGTGAGACTGACACTGATCAGTGAATTTGTTGTTAAAAAGAAAGGCCATGCTGGAGGTGATTAGGTTCGATTGCCGATCCGTAAAAAAGTTCCAAAAAATACTCACTTCTCTTCAATCCAAGTTGATCAAACTTCAATACTTAGCAACTGATTCTGGTAATAAATAATTAAACTGCATAGCCTACTAACTGACAACATCCGACATCTATAAATAAAGCATGGCTCTGATGCCAATCGCCAAGCACTAGCACCTTAGACTTCGATGACGCTGTTGATGTACTCTAGTTATTGCATTTAAAAGGCCGCGGCATCGCGTACATTCAACCACCGTCAGAACTAATTGTGTTGTTGTACATGTATGCCACTTTTTGCTATTGTTATTATTTTCAACCTTCCATTAATTGCTTTCTTTTCTCGTGTGCTTCTCTTTCCAGCAGAACCGCAGATGCAAGCGCCACGCTTCACGACGCAACCATCCTCGTCCGGATCGATGGTGAACGAAGGTCGCACGAAGATTCTCCAGTGTTATGCTTTAGGTGAGTTCACATATGTACAGACTTGTATTCAAATAAATGCACTGCAAATTGTTTGGCAATTTCGCTTTCAGCATCCGTAATAACTTTCAATTGAGTACAAATAAAACATAATGTACGGCGTTCCTGCTGCTACTGGCAAAACTGCCTTTTATCTGTGTGTGGCAAAATGTGTCTCACCACAGAAAAAAAAGATGAGTAAAATGAGAACACATCACTTCCTGCCAGCGGCAATAGCAGCCGGTGTGTTGTAGAAAGTGCATAAACATCTCTTGCCCGACCGACTTCGGCGGTTGCTTGCTTCCGCTCGCCATCAGTCCTTTGAAATTTCTGCACACACGTGTGTGCATAAAGCGTTTTCATTCTATAGCTGTCGACACGCCTTCAATCTTCCTGCTGCTGCTGCTGCTCCAGGCAGTTCTAATGGAGACAAATGCGGCGAGTTCGTTCCCACTTTACGCTCCCGGATTGCAACTCGAAATCCAATCCAATCCAACCCCTAGGCGACACGCTTACTCAAACTGTGGTTTTCCTTTCGGAGTGGAGTTACGGTGCCCAGAGACGATATATAGTGCCGTTACCTAGTTGTCCTTCATGGTTTGTTTTTATTGCGCTGGGCTAAAGTTGCGGTTTGATTCCTGTGGCGCGGCGTACCTATACAGAATACTGGGCATGTTGGATCTAGCCGTACAAAGTAGTGTGCCGTTTTAGGGTCGAGAAGCCAGACCGCAGCCAGCCGTCAGCTAGTTGGTTTGTAGGTGCGTGGAGGTGTGGCCGCGGTGGGTGGAGTGCATAGATATTGTATGTCACCCACCAGAGACTCGCCGCATCGGGTTTAGTTTGGCCATAGGCATGGCCCAGCCCAGTCGGCTGGTGGGGTGTTCTGCTTGTTGTTTGAAGATGTGGTGTTGATCGTTTTCTATAGGAGTGAGAGCAATAGCTTAGGTGACACAAAGAGTAATGGGGTTGGAAAATGAAACAGTTTTTTTTATGATTAGAAGAAGGGCACAGTGAGAGAAACGATCGCCTTTGCAGACGTATGAAGAATATAAATATTGAATACTACAGGGTACCAACTATGTATCTGGAAAATACTTAAAAATTGTGGAAATTATCACGAAATTGAATCATTTACTTCCGTTCAGAACCAGTCTATCAACATTAATGTCGATTTTACAATCTCGCATAACATTTTAGATGGGCCTATCTCTGTTGATAAATTTTCTTCATCGACTTTCCTTCTGTCATTAAAGCCCAATTCAAAGTAAATTTGGACGCATTCAAGTGATCATAACTCAAGAATTAAACAACATACACGGTTGATCGAAACGTCAAACAAATGGGTATTCAGCTTTCAAACGATGTATAAAAAGTTATTACATTTTACCGTTTTGAACGAACTGTCGCACTTTACTTGTGATCGATGCCATCATGATCTGCCAAATCGCTGGTGACACTGTACCGGCGAACTTATTCCACTTTAAACGCATTTGTTGTGCATTCGTCACTTATTTACAGCATTCTCGAAGTTTTCGCTTGCCAATTGCCCAATATTTTTCGATCGGTCTGAACTCAGGACAATTCGGAGGATTAATCTCTTTGGTGACGAAATTAACATTGTTTGCAGCATACCATTCTAGTACCTCCTTAGAATAGTGGCAGCTCGCTAGATCCGGTCAAAACATGAAGGGTAAAATCTGCCTTTTCAGACACTCTTTAATTTAAACCTTCGACGTCATTGTGTGAGATGTGATGAAAATCTTGGTTTTAAGGCCACAACTGCAGATTCCTTGCCAAATCATTGGTTTCCGAGCAAACTTATCTGCAAAAACAAATTTATACTTGGAAGGGACATCCCCACGACCGGTTACCAGGTTAAATTTTCGTCCGGGGATTTGTTTATAATCCATTTTGACATATGTTTCGGCATCCATTAAAACACAGCCATCAAATTTCGTCAAAACTCGTTCGTGTAGTAATCGCGAGCACTTTGGCCACTAAATTTTGTTTCAGGGAACGTTTCGCATGTTCACTGACACAAAAAGACTTACTTATTACTAAGACTTCTCTTGACGGAGGAAAAGTTGGAATCGGATTTCTTTGCCAAATCACGTATGGAGACACCTGGGTTGGCTTTCACGTACCTCAATACCTTTCTCCTCAGCTCTTTGTCGCTAGTGCCATTTTTATGATAGATGCGCTATGCTATATCCACACTCAGAGTATCCTTGTAACGTTTGATTATAAGACTTTGGGAATTTCAACACTTTTGCTATTTTTGAGGGAGACCACGAAGGATTCTCTAGATGTTTGGGCACAATTAATTTTCCTTTCTCAAGTTCCATGATCCCTAATTTCGAGATGCTCGATCAATCGAGAAAAACTTTTCACCAATTTCTTCGTCAATGAAACATCAATAAATGCCTGTCAAACGTTTTTTGTTCCAACCTCCAGGGACGCCGTGGCGTATTAAACCGTGCGTCCAGATTTACTTTGAATCGAGCTTTAACGCATCTGAACGTCAAAATTTTCAATGGGGATCTTGGAGGAATCCAACAGTTCTACATTTTTTGTAGCTTGTGCTAACGTAAGAACTTAGTACACACGAGAGACGCGACGCGAGACAAGACACAACACTTATTGTTGTTACAAACTGTAGAACACTTATTGTTCTATCAACTGTAGATTATTGAGCTTTTGTGTTGAGTCTACAGTTGACACTTAAATCTTTCAAAAATTTCTGGATTTCTAGGTGTGAGATGGAATATATTGTTAATTTCCTGATGAATGATGCGTGTGCAGAATAGCTTTCAGGATTTCTTGATTTTAGACATAATTTTGTGATTATCTTTATCTATAAAGATTTTTCTAAAATAACTTTAATCCGCTTTAGAAGTTAGCTTCCTTTTATGTATTCGAGATTTCTTTATTTTTAATTAGTTCGTTTATTTGTAAGGATCAGACGTGTGTTACACTTTGCGGTGCCGAGAATCAATATTGTTATTTACAATGCATTGCTTTTTGGTGTAAATAAGTGGGGTGCCAATCACTCGTGGCTGACTCGAGGTTGACAAATAGCTTGCTGAACAGGTACAAGTAGTACGCAAACAAAATAACAGTATAAGCATAGACTAACTCTAAGATCAGTAAGTCCCATACAAAGACGATTTTTATCTTGGCTCAGTCAGTACTAGCACATCGGTCCCAAGCTCAATAATGCGCCCCCAATAATGAACTCACACGAACACACTCTCAAATATTCTGTCAAAATCAAAACAAAGGCGCAGATATGTACAGCAAGGTGCTGGCTTCAAGGTGTACTTCGGACCAAGGGGTTCTACAACAGTGAACCAATTTCAAATTGCTAGTTGCATATTGATTGTCAGTATAACTGGAACACAATGGCAGGGAATTTACAAGAGTGGAAGGGCGTAGGGTTATGATATTACACTCTTAGATCAGACAAACACAGGAATTCATAAATCGATTGTGTGTAGGAAAGATCAAGCATTCCTTAAACACCTCATACCTCGCGGAAGGATTGTCTACCTCGGGCCACTAGGGTATTCAATAGTCGTGATCTGGAAGCATCATTATCCGGACAAAGCCAAACTGCGTGAGGAATGTCATCATAACCAGTTCCGCAGCTACATAAATTGCTATCGACGAGGTTTGTTCTGTAGAGATGTGCGTCTAGCAAGTAGTAGTTGGACATAAGTCTTGACATCACACGAATGAAAACTCGACTTACATCCAGATCATTGAACCACGAACCCGAGAGAATTATTTGTCCAATCGTTTCGCCAACTTTGAGGAGAACTCTGACAAAAAATTCATCATGTGAAATTCTTCTTTCAAAAATCTCGCCTTCTTGTGCGTCCACCATTGCTAGAGAGTCCATCTTCTCATTGCCTGGAATTGCGCAATGTATGGGGACGCAAACAAAGGTAACCCTCAAAGATCCTTCGACCAACGCAAACATTTGATCCCTTATTTTAGAAAGAAATTAAGATGAGGGCTTTTTTTTGTTGGGACGTAGAACCACGGCGTCCACTGAAACTTGAACTTTTGTGGTAAGATGAGGGCTTTACTATTGTCATCGACCGGAGGGCCTCAATAGAACCGAGACTATCCGAGAAGATGAAATAGTGGTCCATGGGCATGTCGGAAACTATCCCCAATGCCTATAGTCTATAGTCTGTTTCATGGAGAGATCACAATCAATGGAGGAACTGTGATAAGAGAAGCGCACACATGGAGAGTTATAGCATGGAAGACTAATATCGGATGAGCATTTCTTCGAAGTTTTCAATCACAAGGTTGTTACTGATTCCACACTTGATCAGTATTCTAGATGAGAGCTCCTAGAAGTGGTTCTCTAAGGGTTTTACTCCTACCAGAACCTCCAGGCTCATATTGTACGTTGAATACATATAGCCAAGGGCAATACATAAACAACGATATTAAATGCGTTCCAATTTAATGAGGTGGCAGTTTCTTTCCGAGAGAAAGCAAAAAGAGCCATATTCCAGAACTGAAATAATAGTTGTTGTATAGAGTTTCCACCGTCGTGAGTATTCTAAAGGGGGAGAAGCCGCATTTGGAGACACGCTTCCATTCATGGTGCTTGCGGTAACGAAAGGTGTACTCTGCTTTCCGCAAGTACAAATCGCTTGCCAAATGAAGATCTTCTTTGAGTACTTCGACATCTTCTGTGCCCGTAGGCTCTCGGGAACATCACACTTATCCTTGGCAGTCACATACAGGTTTCCTGGAATCTGGTTCCAGGTCCGCCTTCACATATGTCTCGTCATCCATTACGTAGCAGTGTGGTTTCGTTAACTTCTGGTCGTACAACTTCCGGACACGGCTTTTTGCGACCGTATTCTGTTTGTCGTCACGGTTTGGGGACGAACATTTAGCTCACATGCAATGCTCGAAACGTTTTATGATACCAGACACCGTAAAATTCGCGATTCCCAAATTTTTCCCGATGGCACGAGAATACTCAATGTACTTGTACAAAACTTTTTCGCG
The DNA here is from genome assembly GCA_034211315.2 of Aedes japonicus. NCBI lineage: Eukaryota > Metazoa > Arthropoda > Insecta > Diptera > Culicidae > Aedes > Aedes japonicus. The sequence continues at coordinate 16,070 of JASCZW010004699.1, read as the reverse complement.
CACGCACTATTCTTTCTTCGCCATTTTTGACACTTTTGGGCATCTGAGTGTAGAAAGTACACATTAAACTATGTCTACACAAAGTTTCAATTAATTTTACTTAACGGATCAAAAGTTAGAGCAATTTGAGTGTGTACGAATTTTAAACAGAACACCCTTCAGAGTTATATGGAAAAATCTAAGTTCTATTTTATTAAGGTTATTTTTTGGACACACCGAAAAAAAGCGTTCCCGAAAATGAAAGCGGACTGTGAACTATTTTACGATATCAGAATTTTTCCTTCTAAACATTATTTAGTTCGTGTTAACGTGATTCAGTTCACGGTGTATTTTAGCTTGTTCTCCATAACATGACTGCAGTTCACGGATCTGGGCACTGATTTTTTCCGTGTAGTATTTCTCGGGATCCTTAGTTAATCTTACTAGAGGAGAGAATTGAATCAAGTTGTGATTGTTTGTCAAATTCCGTTAGAATACACAGAACTCCTGTTCACAATTCTGAGCGATTATCAGAAAACTGACAAACAGAAGAATATAAGTAAATCACTCTCACTGAATTTGACCAAAAGCTTCCTCCAAACCTTGCACAAGAATTCAAGCATTCAATCTTTGGCAAATTCAGCTCATGATTCTTAGCAAACATCTTACTTTCAACTTTAAGCAAATCATCCAAATTTATGTACGGCTCAGGAATATGATTTCTGCTGATGAATATAATCAAATCTTACTCAGGTTGTAAGTGTCTGCTGTACACGGAAGTTGCTTCCATTGTATTCGGTCCATGGCTGTACCTCGCCAGCCTCGCTGTCTGCGGAGGGTCCGCATGTCGCCTTCTACTTGATTGATCGACCTTGCGCGTTGCGCGCCTCTTCTTCTTGTACCCGTCGGTTCGTTTTCGAGAACTATTTTAACAGGGCAGACATTCAGACATTCTTACGACATGTCCAGCCCATCGTAGTTGACCGATTTTAGCGATGTGTACGCTGGGAGGTTTTCCCAGCAACTGAAGCAATTCGTGGTTCTTTCGCCTCCTAGACGCTCCGTCTTCCATCTGTACTCCGCCGTAGATCGAACGTAGGAGCTTCCGTTCAAAGACTCCAAGGGCGCGTTGGTACTCTGCCACCAATGTCCATGTTTCATGGCCGTAGAGAACTACCGGTCTAATTAATGTCTTGTAGATGGTCAACTTTGTAGTTCGGCGAACTTTGTTCGATCAAAGCGGCCTTCGGAGTGCAAAGTAGGCACGACTGCCAGCCATAATGTGCCTTTGTATTTTTCTGTTGGTGTCGTTATCGGCGGTCACCAATGAGCCAAGATACACGAATTCATTTACTACCTCGATTTAGGTAGTTAGGAAGCTACCATTGTTTTCTCGTGAGCCTTCCCTTCACTTCATGTATTTTGTTTTCAACGCAATAATCACAAGCCCAATCCTACCAGCTTCACCCTTGAGTCTGATGTACGTGTTCACCATCGTCTCAAAGTGACGTGCAACCTCGTTGACGAGGCCAATTTGTTGGATAGACTTCCTGAATATCGTGCCACTCGTGAGTATCCCAGCTCTCTGAATTAAAGCCTCCAATGCAATGTTAAACAACAAACATGACAATCGAGAGTCGAATGGACTTGAGAGTGTCTCTGATACTCGGAAGACGCACATCACCCGATCCATCGTTTCTTTGACCAACCGCGTCTCTTTTTCGGAAAGGTTATTCGGCTGCCTTGCGAAATTTCCTAACCCTTCTCGAAATCATTCACTTGTAGAATTTGTTTATCTTCGTTCGCTCGCTAAAACGAAATTTTTGGACAAAGAATGGCATGGACTGACTATTAGGCCGCAACCACTGCTTAGAACCAATTGGAAGTTTTAAATTCATGAAGCTATTTTCACAGTACTTCAACTGTATTCAGTATTGGTGGGTCATGAGCTGAAATAACCTGAAAATGTGGGTCACTAACCAAAACAGTCCAAGAATCCCTGATCCAAAGTTTCCTTAAATATTATTTTCGTTTTAATGAAATGCCACCCTTGCCACAAATGTACGATAATAGTTCAACTGATATTGGCCAATAGTTATGATTGCATTATAATTTTGCAAAATCTTGATTCAGGCATATTCTGCTGGAAAAACTATAACAAACAACCGGGAATCCCTGGAATTTTAATTCAATTTAAATAGCCTTCCTGTAATTAATCAACCATTCATAGCTTTGAACCCACATTCATGCTTTTTCATTTTTTCTACTTACTTCGAGGTTGTACTCGAAAAAAAAGCAACAGTCAAAACTGGTCACCAAAAATTCATTTAAAGTTGGATATTTTTTAAACTCTCGGGGAATGAATAAATGCATATTAGCTATGATTTTGCAAATTTGCTATGTTTTTGCCCGCACCTTGAACTTAACGTTATCCATCAAATCCTGCGCAACACTTGCGCCATCTTTCTTACACACTTTCATCCATGGTGCCGACTGTCATGTACGACTTGCTCAATTTACCGCAATCACAGATCGCCTACCACACCAAGTACTTCTTAGGCAAATTAGTCGACCTTCTTCTTCCGGAACTTCTTCGACATTCTTCTCCGGAACATACAGACGGGACTTGCCGACGCAACACTCAAGGCTTGGGATCTGCTTGGCGTCTGTTTTAATGTACGTCTTGCCGTCCATTACGAGTCATTCCGGCTGCACCAACCACTTGCGGTACAGCTTCCGGGCGCGGGATTTGGCCACCGTATTCTGTGTATCGGTTCGGTTGGGCGCCTTCCTTATCTTGAAAACATGAAGTCCGACCCGCTTCATTGTCTGCTAAACGAACCAGAAGGGTAAATTGACATTCTTGGCCACGTCCAAGAAGAACCAATCGAATGGTTCGGATTGCGCTTGAAGTAATCGCTCCCCTTGCTTACGTTCACGGAGTAGGTCGTCTTTGCTTTTCTTCCACTTCCAGCTCCCCGTTGGGTCGTTTGGGTCTTCTTGAACGATTTTACCACACGGGGCATGGTCGATTTGGCAAAAAATCCCAACTGTTTCGCAACCTACCTGTGGATACACGAGTACAATCTTTGATTATTGATGTCATTCTTTTGCAGTATGAGCAAATTTTGTATACAAAGATACATATGTTTCACAAACCAGGCACCAGATGGCTTCTATATTGAAATAAAAATACCGCTGCAGTAATTTGGACTCTACCCTGTAAAATATGTTTTCTAAATTCAGCGTTTTAACAATACGTCTCAGGTTACATTTCTAGTTGACCGATCCTTTCCATACTTTGAGACAATAAAATGTAACCCAATATTAAGATTTTGGAATATTTATTTCTTTCAATTTCAATACCATAACGGTACGCTCGCCTCTTACGCTTAGCTCCACTCATTAGGATCTGTACAACATCTAGCTGCAGCTTCTTCTGTACGGAAACCCTTTTTTTTTCGTCCTCAGATTCGACCTCCTTAGGATGCTTCCATAGTACCTGTTTCATAATATCTCAGTATTTTTTCGATAGGCCTTAGTTGTGGGGAGGGGGGTTCATGTCCTTGGATATTTGGTTGGCTTCGTACCAATCCAGGACAAGATTTGAATAGTGGCACGAAGCTAGATCCGGCCAGAAGGTCGCCCTCGTGTTGCCTCAACAGAGGAAGCAGACGCTTCTGTAGACACTCCTTGAGGTTACTGTCCCCGTTTACAGTCCCGGTAGACACGAACGGGCACTCATTTTGCCACAATTGTAGATCGCTTGCCAAATACTGTGTTTCTTGGCAAACTTTGAAAGTTTTTGCTTCCTGACTTCCTCCGGAACATATAACTTGTGCTGGGCAGTGAAGAACAGCAGCCCCGAAAACTGCCGAAAGTCCTCATCATCCACGATGAGACAATAAGGCTCCGTCAGTATCTGGGTGTACAGTTTCCGGGCCCGTGACTTTCCCACCGTATTTTGCCGTTCGCAACGATTTGGAGCCTTCTGAATGTTTCGTACTAACGTTTAATCACGATTGACTGCACGATTCCGAGTTGTTTTCCTATGTCCCGATGAGAGAGTTGAGGATTTTCCAGGTGCTGGCGCAAAATCAATTCGTTACGTTGCTCTTCGGGTGACGCCATTTTTTTCCAATTTTAGAAAAATTGACAGCGATAAAAAATTCAAAAAAACACTCTAAACTGCTTCTACCCAAATTTTCAAGAGAAAATACCCAATGGGTAATTTTCAACAGCGCTTTTTCCTTGATGCAATTTGATGTGGGAAACCCTTTAGTTTGTGTTTTAGAGTTTTGATTTAGTTTAACTAAATATTTAGAATATTTAATCTATATAAATAAAAATGAGTTGGGGTTTCCTTTGTCACGATTTAACTCGCGAGCGGAAGGACCGATCGGCGTGAAATTTTGTATGCAGAAATGTTTGGGGCCGGAAAATAATCTTATGATGGTTTGAGACCCCTCCTTTCACTGGAAAGGGGGGCTCCCATACAAATGAAACACAAATTTCTACACAACTCGAGAACTAATCAAGCAAAAGAAACCAAATTTAGCATGTGTGAGTTTTTGAAGGCAAAAAAGGTTTTTATGGTAGCTTGAGAACCCTCCCCGTCATAAAAGGGGGGGCTCCCATACAAATAAAACACAATATTCTGCATAACTCGGGAACTAATCAATCAAACGGAACGAAATTTAGCATGTGGTGTTTTTTTAAGACAAAAAATGTTTTTATGTTGGTTCGAGACCCCTTCCCATCCTAACCGGGGAGGGGAGGGGGGGGGGGAGTTTTCCGATACAAATGGAACACACTATTCTGCATGACTCGAGAACTAATCAAGCAAATGGAACCAAATTTAGTATGTGGTGGTATTTGAAGACAAACAATTGTTCTATGTTGATTTGAGACCCCTTCCCTTTCTGAAAGGGGGGGAATCTATTCAAATGAAACGCAAATCCTTGCATAACTCGAGAACTAATAAGAGAAATGGAATCAAATTTCGCATGTGGAAGTTTTTGAAGGAGGGAAATGTTTCTATGGTGATTTGAGACTCTTCCGTCATATGAGGAGGAAGGGGGAAGGGGGTGCTCTCAAACAAATGGAACCCAAATTTCTGCATAACTCGAGAAATAATCAAGCAAATGGAACCAAATTTGGAATGGACGAGTTTTTTAAGGCATGAAATGTTTTTATGGTGGTTCAAAGCCCCTCCTCCCTTTAAAAAGGGGGGCTCTCATACAAATGAAACAAATTTCAACCAAACATGAGAACTATACCTACTGCTTTGCAAATTTGTATTCAGTGGTTTTTGGGTCCGGGAAAGCATCTTATGATACTTCGAGAGCCCTCCCGCTTCTAGAAAGAATGGGATCCCATGCAAATGAAAAACAAATTCCTGCATAACTCGAGAACTAATCAAGCAAATGGAACCAAAATTGGTATGGGTGAGTTTTTGAAGGCAAGAAATGTTTTTGTGGTAATTTAAGACCCCTCCTCACTCTGAATAGGGGGGCTACCATACATACGAAACACAAATTTAAACCAAACATGAGAACTATCCCTACCGCTATGCAAATTTTGTATGCAGGGGTTTTGGGTCCGGGAAAGGATCTTATTATAGTTCGACACCCCTCCTGCCTTTAAAAAGGGGGCTCCCATGCAAATGAAAAACTATTTTCTGCATAACAAATGGAACCAAATATGGCATGTGGAGGTTTTTTAGGCAAGAATTGTTTCTACGGTGGTTTGAGACCCCAAGCAAAAGAAACCAAATTTAACATGTGTGAGGTTTTAAAGTCAAGAAAGGTTTCTATTATGGTTTCAGATTCCTCTTCGCCCTGAAAGGGGGGGGCTCCTATACAAATGAAATACAATATTCTGTATAACTCGAGAACTAATCAAGCACATTGAACCAAATCTGGCATGTGGAGGTTTTTGTAGATGAATCCTATACAAATGAAACACAAATCTATTCATAACTTGAGAACTAATCAAGAAAATGGAACCAAATTTGGCACATGGAGGTTTTTGAAGGAGAGAAATGTTTTTATAGTTATTGAGACTCTTCCGCCTTCTGAATGGGGAGGGGGCTCTCAAACAAATGAAACACAAATTTCTGCATAACTCGAGAACTAATAAAGCAAATGGAATCAAATTTGGCATGTGGAATTTTTTTGAAGGAGAGACATATTCCTATGGTGTTTTAAGACCACCAGAGGACATAATGAGGGGGGTCCCATAGAAATGAAACGCAATTTTCTGCATAATTCGAGAACTAATAAAGCAAATGGAATCAAATTTGGCATGTGGATTTTTTTTGAAGGTCAGACATATTTCTATGGTGGTTTGAGACCCCTTTGCCCTCTGAAAGGGTTGGGGGGGGGCTCATACAAATGAAACGCAATTTTCTGCATAACTCGAGAACTATTCAAGTAAATCAAACCCCATTTGGCATGTGGGGGTTATTGGAAACAGGATTTTTATTTATATTAAAATTGATTTCTGTTTGACTGTCTGTCTAACCGATCGGAATGAAAATATGTATGCAGGTATTTTTGGGGCTGGGGAAGGTTCTTATGATTGTTTGAGACCACTTCCTCCTTCCGGCTCGCATACAAATGAAACACAAATTTCTGCATAGCTTGAGAACTAATCAAGCAAATGGAATCAAAAATGGTATGCGGGGTTTTTTGAATGCAAGAAATGTTTCTATGGTGAATTCAAACACAAATTTCAACCAATCCTGAGAATTACCCAGGTAACTAAGCCACAAACTGTGTATTGTCTGGGTAAGAAGAATGTTCTGATAGAACTTTTAACTCTTTATTACTAAAAAAAACTCATTAAAGAAAGCGTTAGTTCTATGTAATGTTCATTCATTTAGTTGAAGGCGTAGCAACGCTCGCACCGGGATCAGCTAGTTCAATATTAAGATCATTCAGTCAATAATCCATTTGGGTTGCCGGATTGTAGACAGACAAGTGGGTGTTGCTAAGTTATCAAGTTTTGGAGTAGGTTGTCTCTTAGCTAGCTTAAACTATTTTAAAACATAAATAAAAATAATAAAAAAATGCCCTAGAACAGCATGCACATAGAAAAGGATAAACCATTTCCATAATATTTACCCACATTCCACCGTTCGAAGTTAGCCGAGGGCGACGTGCCACAACTGAAAACACTTCCAAGAATAGTTCAAGCCTACGGGAAAGAGTGCAAATCAAGCGTACGTCTGGACCACACCAACCACACTGTCGTCGTCGTTGTCGTCGTTCGTCTTCCTTTCTGACACTTTATATAAAGTCTAGAGTGTCATTTCATTTTGTCTACGTAGTTTCCTACCACCTAACCACCGACCGACCAACCCACCGACCGCCCGATGAAGGAAGATACGGTTATAGAACACGACAAATCGCACTTAGTGCCATCGCCCGTTGGACGACGTTGTCGTGTTTTTTTTCCCTTACACTTTATCCCTGTCTGGAGGACGAAACGAACTAGAAATCGAAACAAAACAGAACGAAAGCAAAACATTATGTTTTATGCATGGTTTCATTAACGGTACTCAATGGCTCAACGACGGAGCACCTATAGAATGTTGAGACTTTTTCTCATTCTAACTAGTTTGTGCAGTGGGATGGAATGGAACGAACGGAAAAGTGTTAATGAGTATGACCGCACAATAATTTATAAAGAAAGTTTTCCGATGTGATATATGATGCTTTTCAAGAATAATGTCGCTATCAGCTAACAAGTATTTTCGATGGGAATGTCCATTTCGTTTTTCGTTCAAGTCCCATTTCATAAAATTAAGGTACAGTTGTAGATCGCAATAATTTTCTATGCCGTTATGGAAGTCTCGTATAAATCACGAAAGCCACAGGCAAACGGAGTCACACCGAAACCGTGGCCAACTAGCCAAATATCTGCTGTTTGAAAACCTGAATCAATTCGATTGTTCTTTCGCTGGTTGGTCAATCAGTGGTCGTATAAATTCACCAAATAAAAAAAAACGTAATCTGATTGATGATTTAATTTACTCCCCACGTGCTCGAGCCCCCTCCATCACCGCACGATACAGTTCATACAGCATTGGACGCGCGGGGTGCTCGGATTTGCCAAATCCAAATGAGCCATGTCTAACAGACCACGCTCGAGTCGATGATGGAATCATAAAATGAACCACTGCGCGATCTCGCGTTTCTCGCAATCTGGGCGGCTTACAGTACACAGTGCAGCCGAGACCGGAGAGTCTTCCACATCCACAAGTGCGGAAAAGTAATCTCCAATCAGGGAACGTTAATAACACCGACGGAGAGGTCTCCGGAGGCCACCGCGTATATTTTGTTTTTGTCTGCGTTTCGGTCATTACCAGCGGAAAAGAATCACTACCATTGAGATGAAATGCGGCCAAGCTCGTTGAACTTTGCTACAATGAATAATGCGAATTAACTTTATAGATTCCACTGAAGTGTATGTGTTCTGATCCATCGACATTTTTTTTTGTGTATTATAATTACAGCAATTCCTTAGAAATAACATATACGGCCTAGCAGAATTTCATAATAATTGTAAGTTTTGGTTCGCATCGAAAAATATTGGACCTATATTTTTTATTTCATCATAAGGATGACCCTATCTGCGTTAGGGCGTGCTAAAATATTTACGTTTTTTGAACATGCATTCAAAAAAATCATAACTCATGAACCACTGCACGGTGGTCCAGAATGCGAATTTAGCTGGAAAGATACATTTTAAGCCTAAGTTTGAGAATTTGGAGTGAAATTGTCTTCCACAAAGTTTTTTCTAAAGCTTGCTTCAGATAGATTTGGAACAAAATCAATTGCCTGTATTTCAGTTATTTATTATTGAATTCAAGATCTTTTTTTATACAAATGTAGCGTTTTCTTCATACTTTTAAGAAAAAATACGGATAAAATTATTCGTCACGGTTTCGAAGGAATTCTCAAATTTTTCCTGTAACACGGCTCATTAGGCGGCGCACACCTTCTTCGTCCATCGTTTTAGCTATCTTATTCCACCAGGTCTTCATCTGATTGATGTCTTTGACAACCTTTCCCTTTGCCTTGAGTCTCCTCTTCATGATTGCCCAGTATTTCTCAATAGGGTGGAACTGGGGGCAGTTGGGTGGATTAAGGTTTTTCAGAACAACCTGGACCCCTTTCTCTGCATACCATTCTTGAACGACTTTGCTGTAATGACAGCTTGCCAAATCTGGCCAAAACATTACGGGATGGTCGTGGGATCTAATGAACGGCAAAATTCGTTTTTGGAGGCACTCTTTTTGGTATAGTTCCGACGTCATTGTCTTATTTGTTACGAAAACTTTCGTTTTTTTGCCACAGCTGCAAATGCCCTGCCAAATCATGAATTTTTGTGCAAATTTGTTGGCAAAAACAAATTTAAATTTGGCTATAACATCCCCCCGAGCCGTTGCAAAGTAAAATTTTTGACCTGGGATTTGCCCGAAGTCAGCCTTGACATAGGTTTCATCGTCCATCAGAAGACACCCGTCGAACTTAGTCAGCACCTGGTCGTATAGCTTCCGAGCACGGATTTTGGCCACACTATTCTGTTTTATGGTCCGATTTGGCTGTTTGCTAGCTCGATACGACTTGATTCCTTCCCGGAGTCGAGTTCTCCTCACGGTACTATGGGCAGCACCGAATTTTCTGGCCAAATCACGGTCCGACAGATTGGGATTCCTCTTAATCGTCTTCAAAATCTTACCACGCAGTTTCCGGTCGACAGTTCCACTCCGACGATTGGCTTGAGGCTTCCGAATCGTCGTCAATGCTTCCTTATACCGTTTGATAACGCGCCATACGGTATTTCTGGGCAATTTCAGCTGTTTAGCTAGCCTAGATGCAGAGCACAATGGATTTTCCAAATAACCGTGCTCAATTTTTTCCCTTCTTTCGGCTTTCATGTTGATTGTTTACAAAGTACAGTCGATTTGCGGAATGTCAAAAATACATACGTGAAGCTGACAAAATTCCCGACACGTGGGCGCCAAGAACTTCCAAATCCGTCCACCAGGAGCGCCACACTATGGGCAAAAGTTTGTTCCAATTCTAAATGAAGCAAGCCTTAATATCGAGGCGCTTCTTTTAGTGTGAATGAATACTAGGGTGGTCCTCATTTTCAGAGAAATCGAAAATCTAACTTTTTTATTTGCAGAAATAAAGGCAGAAATGTTCTCGGAATAGTTGTAGAATAAATAATTGCAAGCAACTTTGATGGTATCATTTTTTCTGTACCTTTTGATATGACCGAATTAGAGCATTTTTTCCTACGTAACTTAAGGTGTGCCTATAAAAATTTACACCTACAGAAAACACAGTTTTTTGCTGTAACTTCTTTATTCCAAATTTTCCAACAACGTTGTCTTCAGATGATTTTTATAACTTAAAAAGGTAAAAGTTTTGACGTGTAAATCTTGCCGATATCTCTTACCGTTAGCAAGTAATCAACGATTTTCTTATAAAGTTATGCCCTTTTCAAATGTGTTTTATTCAATTTAAAAAAAATAACCTCTCTCCAGTTTTCATACATAACATGCAATAATAAATGCTGTGGAGAAATATTTTTTTGGTTTGCCCCAACTAGAGAAACCAACATTTAAAAAGGCATTTTTTGTTTACACAAACAATAATAACGCTTGCTTGACATACGATAGAGACAATTTCAGCACACCAAAAGTTGTAACTTTTATTGTTCTAGAATCAATGGGAAGACAACTTTGCTGAAAAATTTGAAATAAAAAGTTACAGCAAAATAACTGATTTTTATAGAGACATCCTAAGCTACGTAGGAATAAATGCTCTAACTCGGTCATATCAAAAGATACAGAAAAAATGATACCATTAAAGTTGCTTGAAATAATTTATTCAACAACTTTTAAGAATAATGTATGCCTTTATTTCTGCAAATAAAAAAGTTAGATTTTCGATTTCTCTGAAAATAAGGACTACCCTAGTTTTCATTCACACCAAAAGAAGCACTTGGTTATTAGAAACAACTTTGTGGAAGCCAATATGGCTCCAAAACTTCAAACTTAGGCTAAAAATGTATCTTTACAGCTAAATTCGCATTCTGGGTTGATTTTATCAATCAAATACGCCATTTAGAAGTCATTAACTAAACTTTCAAGAAACAACATGAAAACACATCTAAATGGCGAAAGTCTAACCCTTTTCATACATGTATTTTCGATTTTGAGCTAATTTTTTTCAAAATTCTATGTTTTATTTTTTACTGACTACCTTACCACGCGTTTCTATCATTCAAAGTAACTTGGCAACCATGCGTCCGTATCCAAGTTAAGTGATTTTTATAAGTAGATTTAATTTTGTGAAAGCTACGAAACGGTCCATAAACTCCGCATTCTCATATTCCCTTCATCCCTCCGTGATTATTTTAAAAAATGTAGCTCAAAAACAAAAATACATACATCGTCAATTTATCAATATGTTACGTAAACAAAGCTAGACCTTCAAGAAAATACTTATAAAAATGAGGGTGCACTTTGGTCTCGCGGGCATGAAAACCATAAGAAACAAATATAATCCATGTTTTCATAATAAATATCGCAATTGAAGTGTGTTTTCACATTACTACATGAACGTTTAGTAAATAACCTTTTATTTGCGTATTTGATTGATAAAATCGACCCTATGAGCCATAAGCTATGAGTTTATGAAAAGATGAATTTAAAAAAAAAAATGGACCGCCACAACGCAGCAATAGTCACCCTTATGAAAAAATGGGATAATGGGATCGCTGTAACGCAGAAATGTTCAACCTAATGACAAACAAAATAAGAAGGGGCTAATATTTCTTGATAAGGAACAATTATTATGAAATTCTGCGAGATCATATACCTTTTCTTAATAGGATATATAGGATATACGAAAAAATAAGTTTATAACTACAATAAAACCGGTCCACGTTAAACTTTGGACACTTTTTTCCAGTGTAGATTTTGAATGATTTCACGGATAGCTGAAACTTTCCTCTTTAAAGTTCTGTCCAGTTAGAATCCGGAATCACTTATTGTGTTGCAGCGGCACGGAAAGTGACCGCTGCAATAATTATTTCACAGCGGTTTGTGTACCTAGGCGCCCACTTTCTGTGATATAAATTTCACGGTGTTTCGTGCAGTGAGTCTAAAGTTATTCCAGATGGAAGCCGAGAGGAGAGAAAAAATTCTGCACACCCACGTTGATAATCCAACGTGGTCCGCAATGAAAATCTCAAAAACGTTGAAAATCGCCAAATCAACCGTGTATGATGTGCTCAAACGTTTCAGGGAGCGAAAGAGCGTGGATCGAGTGCCTCAAGATAAGCGTCATAGTGGAACATATGACTGAAAGCTGAACCAGGAGGTGTTGAGAACCGTCAGAGTAAACCCTGGACTATCAAATAATGAAATCGCACAAAAATACGCTGCTGCTCGCAGTACCGTTCATAGAATTCGTTTGCGAGCCGAATATCGTTCTTATCGAGCCAGCAAGCAACCAAACAGAACGTTGAAGCAAAGTTTCGTCACCAAAACTCGAGCTCGGAATTTTACCAGCAGGTTTTGAAGAAGGATGCCTGCTCATCGACGACGAAACCTACGTCAAAATGGATTTCGGACAGCTTCCTGGCCAAAAATTCTATATGGCGACGGTACGAGGAGATGTTCCTGCAAAGTTTAAGTTTGCTTTTATGGACAAATTTTTAGAACAACTGATGATTTAGCAAGAGATATGCAGCTGCGGAGCAAAGACCAAAGTGTTCTTGACGAATAAGACGGCGGACTCGAAGTTGTACAAGGAAGAATGCCTCAAAAACTGCGTACTATTTTTCATTAAAGCCCATAAAGGTCCCGTGAAGTTTTGGCCAGATTTGGCGAGTTTCCACTACAGCCGGGAAGTCATCCAGTGGTACCGCGATAATAACCTAGATTTCATCGATAAAAATATAAATCCACCCAACTGTCCGCAGTTTCGGCCCATAGAGAGATTTTGGGCAGTAATGAAGCGGAAGCTTAAGAAAATCAAAGATGTCCAAAATGTGGCACAAATGTGCCAAGGAAGTTGACTACGGAGGTGTGCAGCGTTTGAGTAACAAGAAGAATGTGCGAATTTTCATAAGAAACGAAGAGAAATGATTTTTCCTGATATTGTGTTCCTTAAAGTACAGTGAATTACCTTTATTTTATGCATCAACCTTATTTGTACGTCAATCCGTTACCGAGATACAGATGATTTCATTATTCCGGATTCTAAATGGACATAGCTTTGTGGGTTCATCTTATTAATCCGGCCCAAACCTGTATGATGACAACGCCTCGGCTTTTTTTTTGCACCGATATTTCAGCATGGTCAATATCGGGTGAAAAAGGGAAATATTCATGTGAGAGCGTCAAATTTGACGCCAGCTGTAGTCCAAACCACTTAATGGAACAGTTAAAATGTTGTCCACATTAATTTCTGTATTTTTTTTAAGCCATGGAGAAATTTTTATGCTACCTAAATTTTTCACATATGTTATGATAACTTCAAATTTATAAACTTCATCAACATTAAATTTTGGTCACATTATAGTGTCAAAATTTCAGCCAAATATATTGATAATTGACAAAGTTACAGAAGGTTGAACAACGCGTTTTTTGGAAGCAAAATTTTGCTCGGCTTTTTTTTGCTACTGAGTGTAGAGTGATCTTAGTTCTCGTTTGCAAAATGAGAAACCAAAACAAGTTACGCAATACGCAAGTAGCCCAATTTGTGGCTACTATCCGTCATTTTGTCTAAATAGAACAATTGACATAATGCGACGATGTTGGAATATTCTAGGTCAGCCAAACTGCCCTTAAGCTCGAAAACTTAAGCTCATGTACAGTTGTAACAGTAGCTTTTTGGGCTTTAGAAGGTGACTATATGTATTCCAACATACAATAACTATTCCAACATATTCGATTAATATTCTTAAACGGGGGCGACCCCGGCATAGTGGTTCCATACCTCTCACGCCAAAGTCACGAGTTCGAATCTCACCCCCGGACAAGTTACGAAAATACCCAAAAGGTATTTGAGTGACTATGACGGGAGATGAACCAGCCCAGGGCTTAAAATCTTGATAATAAAGGAATATATAAAAAAAATTCTTAAAGGACAATAAACATTATAATGCAATATGACATGTTCTGGATCATCCAAACTATCCTTGATCATTGAATATCTTGGAAGACCAACAGACAGTATGAGATAATCTTCGAGCTTTGTCCTGGAATTCAAAACATAAAATACACATATGTAACTGAAGTTTTCTGGACCAATTGAATCGTTTGGAAGGTAAACAGATATAAAGAGATATCTTGGAATGTTATAGGTTATCAAAATTGCTCTTGAGTTCAGAAGTTAGGATCTACAGTCGTATCAGTAGCATTATAACCCATTCAGTGAATCTTCTGTAAGGTCGCCAGTCATGATCAGATTAGCTTGGGATGTTCAAGTTCATAAAAACTGACTTGAGTTCAGAACTTAAGATATACAGTAGAAACCGTAGCTTCTTGGGCTATACAAAACTATAATAACTATTCAAACATATTCTATGAATATTCTGAAACATCCACAGACATCACAGGATAATCTTGTTGGTATAACTCATTTGCGCCCAGTGATCTATTTTGAGATCAGAAGCCTCCAACGCCCAGTGATCTATTTTGAGATCAGTTATAATTTGCTTACTGTTCAAAAACAAGAACAGCTAAAAAGTTTGGATCTTCGGCAAAGTTGTTTGGAAAGCCTAAAAGATTCAAAGCATGAGCAGGTTGCTTCGGAATTATGTTACTAGGTGGCGCTACTGCGTCACTAAAATCACATATTTTCGAACTAGTGAACACTACTAATATATTTTGACCAAAATTTCAAATTTCCAAGTTTCTTTCTCATTCTGTGTGGAACGAAATTAGATGCGGTTTTTTTCAACCGACTACCAAATTCTTCCAGCTTTTGTAACTGGGGCCAAAATGTTGGATTTGACCGTGGTTCCGGATATATTCCGGGGAGTAGTGGGGTAACCCCATTCCAGAATCGGTGGTCACTTTCGAATCGATCATGAATCCTGTCATGCGACACATCAAACATTCCGATTTTCAGAAACAAACGCAATGGAGAACATTTTGAGTGTCTCTGGTTGCATTGGTCACGTCTCCCTGGCATTCCGGGAACTCGGTACCCCGGAAAAGTGGTCACTTTCTGAGTACTTCTGAAACCTATCATGCGACACATCAAACTTCGGGATTTTCAGAAACAAATTCAATGGAGGACATTTTGGGTGTCCTTGGTTGCATTGGCCACGTCCCAGGAACCTGGTACCCCGGGAAAGTGGCCACTTTCTGAGCACTTCTGAAACCTATCATGCGACACATCAAACTTACGAATTTTCATAAACATACTCAATTGAGGACATTTTGGGTGTCCCTGGTTGCATTGGCCACGTCCCGGGAACTTGATACCCCAGGGAAAGTGGCCACTTTCTGGGCACTTCTGACTTTCTGGTATGAAACTTTGTGGTATGAGAGACATCAATTCGCTCATATTCGCTCAGCATATAAACTTTTATTTGCAACACCTGAATTGCACAACACGTTCATTCACTTTTTACGTTCATTTTCATTCAGCAATACGCACTTTTCAGTGTCATTTAACAATGAAACTTTGGAAAGCATGCTATGCATAGAGTTACATTGCATTTTACACAAAACGTGCGTGGTCTTCCTGTGCAGTTTTGCATTTGGCATCGTCGCTGATTTGACCTTTTTCGATTTTACGCACAACCAGACTGAATGTGCAGCCACCAGTGTTTGTAAAATTTATTGTTATTTGAGAAAAAGAAGCGAACAAAGCAACAAACGAACACCGTCGATCGAGGCGGTGCTGGGATAAAGCACTTTATTGCTAGTTGTCGAGTGCTACAAACTCGTGATATGCTCGTTGTTTGGCGCTGTGGACACGAGCTTTCACGATCTTTCACGAAGTCTTTTTTTTATCATCTACCAGTTGCGGAACAGGATAGGGCTA
>JASCZW010004698.1:0-82896 GCA_034211315.2 Aedes japonicus | reverse complement strand
ACACCCAAATATAAAAGCAAGATTGTAATGCAATTTCGCATGATTTGGTTTCATTTCTCGTAATGGATCGCAACTTGGAGAAAGAAAGCAACATTGGTCGTGGGCAAAAAAGCAACACATCAATTCGATTAGAAAAATTCAATGTGTGCGTGATGTTGTACAGTTGATTAGTAGTAGTAAATTCAATGGCGCACAAAAAAAGATTTCATCCGCTACCGAGAGTCAAACCGCGACCGTCAGCATGACGGCTCTTCATTGTAACCATCCAGTCACCACAACAAGCTGAGGTGAATGGAATAAAAGTCCTACAGTTTCTTCGGTTTTTGAGGCACTCAACGTAACAACAATGAAGCAAATTTCGGTCGCACACCTTACATGGCTTCGTTTATTTCATAAACCGCATGGTGACTTGATGAGAGGGCGATAGGAGTGTGATGACGAGTGCAGATAAAAATAGAACACTTGACAGCGGAATAGCAACAGAGGCAAATGGCGTACCGGCGTTCTGTGCCATTGTCTCACCCATATTGAGAAGTTGTTGACGGTTGAACAAAAACCCAACGGTTGCTGCGATTGTCGAGGCACTAGGCACACAGCGATAACCACTTGCACACACTTGCATGGCTTTGTTTATACCATAAAAAGCTTTGTGGAACATGATGGGCAAATTTGACTTTTCAGAATCATGCGGATTTCTCAAGATATGATTGCAAAAACTGCAAAATTGCAATTGTGCATTTTTTGCTACAATTTCAATTTTTGGGTGTAGAAACTATGAAGTTGAAAAAAATTATAGCATTGAAAAAAAAGAACTGGTGCTTATCAATTTTAAGAATTTACAGTTGACATACCACACAACAAAGTGACAAAGTGGTCAATCATGAATGTTTGTGACTGACATATTTCATAATGGTTAGGTAGATTTATTTTTAGAGCTTCTGACTGTAGCTATTCTTGAGCTCATGTAATAAAATGCTGGTTGGAAAGTTTAGGCAAAATATGGAAACACGATCTTCGAAGGAATTATGAAGTGAAAAGGGAAATCTTTGATACTTTTATTGTTGATTGACGTCATGTTGATCGCTCATGTAACAATGTAACCGTTAAAGTATTTTCATGATTTTCATCAATCAAAGCGTTTCCCACTGGCTTAAGAGTCAAATTCGAGCCATATTTCAATCTCATCTCACATCACATACATCAGCAAAAGCTTCCACTCCCTGCAACCCCACTCATTCGTCGTCTTCAAAGTTGGTGAAAATTATGTAAATAGCATTCATTATTCATACCATTTTCCACCCATCGTCAAGCACTTTACATTCCGCTCTAGCCAGTCAACCCCCTGCATCGCCCATCGACTAAACTTTACCGCCGTTGGAAGGATAATAAAAGCTCCTCGTCTCTCTTTTTGTAGCTTTATATGCATTGACGCTGCTGACTGCCGAGTACCGGTCTTATCAGCATATGCACTCCCACACTCTCCCTTTATGAATGCCGTTTGATGGCAGTTGCAGCACACCAGTCAAGGCAAGTTGGTGGCCACCAACAACTCACAAAAACCAAAGTCCTTGAAACCAACTGCGAGGCGCTTCTTTGTTCCGTTTCTGTCAGCAAAGGGAAATTGTTTGCATTTCCAAACACCTTCCCCATCGTCATCCGGCTTTTATGAACACATGCACTTGATTTCGTCAAAAATGATCCGTCTGCTGAGGACACAATTAAATTCTCATTTATTACCTTGGCTCCCGGATGATGGGACGCCAAAGAGGTTTGGGAAAATTTTAAGAAATGGAATTCCGAGATGGGTTCCGGAGATATTTGCGATTGCGATTTCTTCCATAAATATCCCTCCCATAAATCAGCGGCAATCAGCGGCAATAAATCTGTCATAATTCCGACTGACTGGTGGTCAAAAGAAGGTAAATCCTTCCGACTGCGGTGGGGGTTTATCAAAAACGCATAAAAGCAACATATCTGCAAAAGGTACAAATGAATAAAACATATTTCCAGCGCTATTCTTTTGGCACATGTTTCCGTTTAGGGAATTCCCTTCGGGAAAATACATCAACCCAAAAGGCAATAAATCCTCCCACTGAATAAAGCGGGCTCAATGACGAAGGGACATTCGGTACGAACAGCAAAAAAATAACCGGTGATCTATTTCTTTATTTTCGGCAATTGTCCACGTCCTACTAATAGATCTGTAATCGGTTTCGATCCACCCCGAAGACACACGCTGGCAGTAGGGATTGTTGAAGGATTATCGGCGAAATTCCAAAATGTACAGTCCGAAGATCTATCTCTTTATGGATCGTTCCCCTGAGACGCACATCGTTCGTCTTGGTAGCATCAATAATTCATATAAGTTCCTTAAAATTCCGCATTAAATTCGGCACCTTATCACGGAGCTAAAGGACGGGAAACTGGACGTTGGGGATTTTGCAATCACCTTAATGCTACGCCATGCAGCAATGTCGTCTTAAAGTAAACAAAACGTGACCGAGCTCATTAATCAGCAATTATTGGTCAGCCACGAAGAAAAAGAAAACGAACGGCAATACTTGCTGACAGTTCTGCAAACAATCTCCGCCCAACAGCAGTATGTTCCGGAAATGGATTATCATTAAGATGCAATAGGTGTGTGTATGTGTTTTTCGCCTAAAAGTGGGATGGGTAAATTATGCGTGATAAATTGGTCAGCATGAATTCGAAGTCCGAAAGATAGGCGAAAAGGCGAATGTTCATCAAACAAACCGCGAAATGGTGCGGTTAGGAAGCAATCTGTTTTCCAATGAAACCACTCGACGAAAGCTTTGAAAACTAGTCAGAAATTTACTATGGGGATTAGTGGTTGATGAGGATAAAGTAGATTACCTTTCAAAAGTTTGTTATTCTGGTTTAAATGGGAACGAATTCAAAAGTACTGAAAGTGGCCTTACACCAACAATCAATATGAAACTAGCGATTTGAAAATAGTTCCCTGTTAACACCCCTAGGTATAGATATAGGA
Organism: Aedes japonicus; assembly: GCA_034211315.2. Classification (NCBI taxonomy): domain Eukaryota; kingdom Metazoa; phylum Arthropoda; class Insecta; order Diptera; family Culicidae; genus Aedes; species Aedes japonicus. The sequence goes on along the minus strand of JASCZW010004698.1, from coordinate 79,886 downwards.
TATCAAACTCCACAAAATTAGCCGAATACCACTCCTGCACGGTTTTTGCAGTTGTGGCATGTTGCCAAACCGGGCCAAAACAACGGATTTGTTATCGTGCTCTCTCAAAAACCGGTATATCCGTGTTTGAAAGCACTCCGTTTTGTAAATCTCACCGTTTATGGAGCCTTTGGTCATGAATGGTTCACACCGTTTGCCAGAAGTGCATATGGGCGGTTATAGTGAATTTCGACAGCTTATTCCGTTTGAAACGGCCATCTACGTCAAACTTTAAACGTCAAATATTCCTGTCACGGCAACGGATAAAAAGCCGATTTGTTGTAGATCTCATCATCAATGACACAGTAGCGGTATTTCGTAAGAAGCTTCGTGTACAGCTAACAAACGAATTGGGTTGATTAAGGGAACGTCCATTAATTATGTCACGCAAAAAGTGACTTTTTATACCCCCCCCCTTGTCACGGTTTTTTATGGACCTTCAATTTTTTTTTTTTTGGATTGGTCCGTTTTCAAAAGAATAAAAATATTTTTTTTGGCATTTTTCACACTACTACAGGTCAAGATTTAACACTGGACACGCTGGACAGTGAGTGACAAAGGAAACATCAATCGTTACAAGTTATACAAGTTCGCTTTAGAGCTTCGAAAGTGTATGGCCCTGCCCAACAGCACCCGTATTTGTTAACATAAATCGGTCCAAACCGACTCTTAAGCGTTATTAAAAAAGACATTGTCTTTCCAATGCAAAACCACTATGACCACCTCAACAGCATCCTTACTGTAGGTTTAAATCGGTTCAAAACGGTTATTAAGCGTAGTTGTATCTTGTTTTCTCAATGCAGCAAACTATGCTTCTTAAGGACGGTTTTCGCGCCAATTCGAACAAATGTTGACAGCACCTTCTCAGATTACAACGAAACTCTCTGGGTGTGTAGACCATGACTAGATAAGCCACTTTGCATACATAGTTTCTTCATTTTTTTTCTAGACTGTCTTTTGAGAAGGGCTAATTTTTTTTTGTGTTTAATAAAGAAATGACTACTCCTACAAAAAAGTGTTGTATGGGTGGTTATTACAAAATAAGTCAAGTTTTAAGAAAAAAAATGAAAAAAAAAACCAAAATCAGCCCAACACTGAAAAAAATCATTTAAAAAAAGTTCAAAGTCGATTTAAAAAAAAACATTTTTGATTTCGATGAAATTTTGTCTCAAGATAGGTAATTATGTTACCTACCAACTGTGGATACATCACAAGATGGGCACTTTTAAGGAAACAAAGTTTTTCTAACAAAAACTTTTTCATGCCCCATTGATTTTTTTTCAGTGTATTTTATTATCAAAAACCAAACCAGTGAAGGTTATACGACTATGTAGTCATCTCAAAATGCAATGAAACTTAATTTGTGATGTGAGACAAAGCAAAGCACGCATATTCACGCAGCAGCACTCAAGAAGTACGACTCAATATACAGTATTAGAGCACGCATTTCATACGTGCTACTGTAATTTCTAACAAAACGTTTCTACCCCTTTTCTTACCTAATACTATGTAAGGCTATTTAGTAGAATCAATCTACCTAATCGACAGAAACGAATCAAGAGTTGTACCTAAGCCAAATATAAACTAAAAAAGAATGTAAATCAGTGACATTCAACGTGTTGCTTCTCTTTGCGAAAGGTGATTAAAAGCAGTTCTGAAAAGTGTCATATTGGACCAATCGTGTACATCAAAATTCAACAGATTCAAAGTGCAACCATCATAACCTACGTGAGGCAGGTAAAGGATCTTGTTGATGAACAGGGTATTTTCTGTACCACCGGATTCCAGTCAAAGCATGCATTAAGACCAGAATGGCATTTTTTGCAACGTCCCATGGAAAAGGTCCCTGTGATGCTATTGGTGGCACTCTCAAGCGAATGGCAAAGAGAGCAAGTCTTGCTTGTGATTATGGAAATACCATAACAACCCCACGAAAGTTATATAATTGGGCAGTTGAACAGACAGATAAAAATATCACCAAATTAAATTTATGTTACGTATCCATTGAACACTACATTAAAATGTCAGAATAACTCGAACAAATATATATATATAACACCACAGTGTAATAACACCACAGTTTTGTACCTATTCCTGGTGACAAAGTAGAGGCAAAAAGGTATTCTTATTCAGGAAATGAACCAAACATATTTACCATGATCTGTAAAAAAAATAGAAATGAAAATGTTTAAAAATAGCTCTTAGACAAATATTATAGTATGTATGTATTATTATAAAGTATGTTTGTGTCATTATAATTAAATGAATATATAAAAGTGAAATTCAATACGTATTGCGATCAAACATCAAAACACCTCCAAATGATTAAATAAATTGGACAAAATCTCCTAACAAATTGAGTTTCATTGGATTTAGGATGGTTATGACCTTCACTGGTATAGTTTTTGATAACAAAATACACTGAAAAAAAATCAATGTGACATGGAAAAGTATTTGTTAGAAAAACTTTGTTTCCTTAAAAGTGCCCATCTTGTGATGTATCGACGGTTGGTAAGGAACATAATTACCTATCTTGAGACAAAATTTCATCGAAATCAAAAATGGCATTTTTTTATTAAACCGACTTTGAATTTTTTTAAATGTTTTTTTCAGTGGAGGGCTCATTTTGGTTTTTTGCAATATTTTTTTCTTAAAACTTGACTTATTTTGTGATAATTACCCATACAATACTTTTTTGTAGGAGTAGTAATTTTTTTATTAAACTCAACTTTTTTTTTGTCCTTTTTAAAAGACAGTCTAGAAAAAATGAAGAAACTAAGTATGCAAAGTGGCTTATCTAGTCATGGTCTAAACACCCAGAAAGTTTCGTTGTAATCTGAGAGGGTGCTGCCAACTCCGAATACGATTTGGGGCGAAAACCGTCAATAGCATCCTTAGGGTTAGTTTAAATGGGTACTTATATTTCACTAAATATTTGAGCATTTTCTTAAAACCAACTAAATGGAAAATAAACTGAAAACAAAGATTAGCGGGAATTAAGCGTATCGTTTACCGTAACGCAACATGCTGCCAACCCAACCATTTTATTCAACATCCCAGTGATTTTTCGTGGAAGTGCAGAGGTGTTCTCGGCTTCCAATATCGCGTCAACATGTTTCTACCCTTTCCTTACTTGACCTGTATTCGGGCGGGCCCGGCGGTACCGGTATTGCATTAGTTTGGGATAACCAGTTTTTACACATTGAGGATGTATGTTGGTGCCAAACATCATCTGTTAGCTCTATGTGTAATTAAATAAGATTTCCATGGAGTTTAGGACCAGAGCGTTGTTCTACTACTGATCAGGTAGGTTAGAACAAGTATATGTCCATCGAAGCATGAAATATATTTTGCTAACGCCCACAATTCGGTCCTATGTGTGATTCATCTGCTTGATGCGAATCATCGATGAGAGAGAGAGAGAGACGGAGTGGTGAACAACCAAACTCTTCACAACTTCCACTGGGTGAAATCATTCCTCAAGCACAAGCGAAGGAAGACCATTGAAGACGATGTCGGTGCTGCTTTCCCACAACCAAACAACGATACACTACGAGAACGACGATCGCTACTAGGCTCGGGCATCACTCAACGGTCATTGTGGCCAGCGCCATCTTCATTACTCCAGGCGAGACTGAGTATATGTCCAGCCGAAGCAGGCAATATTTCGATACTACATTGGCACCTTTGTCCTCTGCTGCACTGTAGATCGATACGAGCTGATTCCATTGCTATTCCATTACGGAAGCGTTCATTACATTTGAGGCAGAATCGGATTTGGCTGTCGGTACAGACTGTCGTTTGCACAGGTGAGACGAACAGTGTATGTTCAGCCGAAGCTTATTTATTGTATACTACATACATATTCCACTCCTTTGCTCTTCGCTGGATCGAGTTCGAATCGGAGACGGATTTCATACGTTGAGAATTTTCTGCTTTCTGGCACCGGTAGTATCACTGCTTCTTCTCACAGGTGAATCGAACAGTATATGTTCAGCCGAAGTAGACAAATTTGTGGAATCACCAATTCCTCTCGATTCTCGGAATACTCATCATTTCGCTAACTACGACTGAGATAACGCAACGCTAACACCTGCCGACTGATTGGTTCTTGGTTTATCGTTCGTGGTTCCATTGTGTGAGGCCAATAATGTCGATACCTAACACATGAAATGCCGATTCCCTGAAGTCTTTGACTACACAACTCAAAGGACTCCGGTCATCGTTAAACAATATATGTCAGTTCGTTAGGAATTATAAGGAAGATACAACAGCTAGTCGGATTAGGGTTCGTCTAGAGCGTTTTGATTTGTTATGGGAACAAATTAGCTCAACTTTTTGCGAGATCGAAGCGCACGATGACTACGAATCCCAAGAAGGTTTCGAGAAGGAGCAACTGGATTTCGAAATCGCTCCTAATGATCCTAATGAAATCGAATCCTAATGAAGAAGGCTCAGGAGTCTCCAGATGCGTCTTCGCTCAACCAATCGACACGGAGTGCAGGTGCCACTCAACAAGGCGCGATGGATCGTGTACGCCTACCGCAAATCAAGCTTCAGACCTACACTGGCGATATCGATGATTGGCTAAGTTTCAGGCATCTCTACACTTCCTTGATCCATGAGAAGGCAGTGCTTCCAGCGGTGGAGAAATTCCACTACCTAAAGGGCTGCTCAGCAGGCGAAGCTAAGGCACTAGTTGATCCGCTAAAGATCACTAGTAACAACTATTCGATTGCTTGGAAGTCGTTGCTAAAACTACTGAAGAGGAAGCCAGTACAAGCACTAACCAAATTGCCTTCCCTCATGAAGGAATCGATCGTGAATCTCCACGGATTGGCTGATTGATTCTACCGTGCGATTAAGATATTGTTTCAAGTAATCAAACTAGCCAAATACATGGATCTTCTGCTGGTAGAGCTGCTCAGTTCTCATCTGGATCTACTCACCTGACGTGGCTGGAAAGTGTATACGTCCTCTAAGGAGCAGGACACACTACAAGACTTGCAAGACTTCATTCAACGGAGGATCCAAATCCTGGAGTCTCTTTCAGCGAAACCAGCATCCAGAAGCGAATCCCAGCTGAGACTTACCTAAACAGATACCGTTTTCGCCAGAATCCAGTCACAACGCCGTACAGTGGAATGCCGCTAAGTGCCCATCGTGTACGGAAATTCATGGATTACACACGTGTCCAGTATTCCCGAAAATGACACTATGCAGCAAGGGATCCTTCATACGAGCACAGTACCTTTGCCCTTTGTACCTTGAGATTGTTCTTCAAAGTTCACGTGTCGAAACTGCAAGACTCGACACCACACGCTGCTATGCTTCAAAGGTGAAGCTATGAGAAGTAGTCTTACATCACCCGGGAGGGTAATTCGGGTAATGGTGGCAACCGAGATAATGCCATTTCTGACCCTAAGGTAGCGAATGCCACATCGATTCAGAGATCATCGTCAAATACAGTGCAGCGTCTCAAGTCACAGGTTTTTCTGACCACAGCAGTTATCATGGTTAAAATACATGGGTTTCGCTATCAGTATATGCACTATTTGGATATCAGGGTCAGAATGTAACTTCACCACTGAAAAATTGAGTCAACTGGGAAGTCAGCAGGTGGATATTCCGATATCGGGTATCGGACGAATTGGGACAACGGTCGCACGCAAGGTTCAAGCCATCGTCAAGTCGCGTGTATCATCGTACTCTAGAGCGATGGATTGCCTGCCCACTTCTACAGTGCAGACGATGGATTTCCTCGTCTTACCGAAGGTTTCAACTTGTCTGCTCACTTCTACAGTGCAAACAAATGGCTGGAACATACCGGAAGGAATCGAACTGGCAGATCCAGAGTTCTTCCGCTTGAAAAAGGTTTGGTTATGGGTATCCAAGATTTTTTCAGCTTCTTCAAATCTGGAAGGGTGAAACTATTGGGGAGAGGTCTACCAGTACTGAATAGTATCAGGCGAGCTCACATCAAATCAAGGAACAGGCTACTCGTGCAACATGTTGGTATCGTGCCATTTAAGAGAGTTAATGGAACGGTTTGGTCGTACGAGGAAGTGGGAGCCGTTAGAATGCTATCTGCGGATTAATAATAATGCGAAGAGGAAGCGGAACCTGGCGAATTAACAGACGAACATGGCAAAGGCCTCAGGCCTTAGGCCTGCAATGCGTCGGCCAACTTCCTGACATGGAGCGGTGTCTGTGGGATACGACTGTTTTACAGACGCATCGGTGCACTATGGTCCGAATGGACAAATTTCGCGACAAAAATCGATCACTCGAAAACCATTAACTTTAGACAGATAATGTCTTCAGGAGATTTGATTTTTAAAATAAGATCTACACAGAGACAAATTTGATAGTCAATTTTACCATTATTGGGGGTAAGGATGACTATTGCAGTATAGTGCTTTTGAACCGACTATGATCGTGGTCAAAACGATCATTAAAAATAGTCGATCCAACAGTTTCCATTATGTCGGAATAGTCCTTGCTACCATGATCATAGTCAAGAATACCATTAAGCGGTGAATTCGACCATTTTCATGGTTATTGTAACAATTATATGCGATAGTCATCTTGACCATGATTTAATTGTCGGTATAACGATAGAATTTTTTTCATAGTATCTTTTGGTTTGAGTTGTGACTAGGGTGGTCCTTTGATGTTCATAATAAAAATTTCAAATTTTTATTCTTATGATATAGAAGATTTTTTGCTCCAACAGAATTATAGATATTTCAATTTAATGAAACTTTGCTGAAGAAATTTTAATTCTATCTCATCTACGTATCGTTTTATAACAGTTTTTCTAACTTTCCCTAGGGTGGGACTTAAAAAAACTGTTTTTTTGCTGTAACTTTTTTATTTCAATTTGAATTTGAAAACTTTGCAGAGACGACTTTGAGAGTATAAAATTACACATTTTGTAGATACAAGATAGTTGCTAGTTATTGTATTAGAAAAGTTGTAGGGGTTGAAGTGTAAAAAAATATACGTTTTTGCAAGATATCTTATTCCTTTATTTGCAAATTTTGCAAACACAGAGTACGTGAACTGAAAGTACAAACTTCCATCTACAAGATCTATGCAAAATTGTTTGTCCTCTTTTGCCCCCTTTAGAGAAAAAAATCTTTTTAAATTTGGAAGTTTTGCATTTTTTCTGCATAATTTTCGATCAGCAGCATCAAAAATTATCACCAAAGACCGTAACAACTCGAGTTTTTTTATGAAAATGTTTATATTTTTATATTAATCCATCTCCGTTAAATTATTAACATTCATATCACAGACAAACAGACATAACACATCGCACATTTTTCACTACAAATCATGGTCAGTAACACACCTGCGCCATCTGTTGAGCACACTGTGATGGATGACTAAGCTGAACAGTTGAAATTTTTATTATGAACACAAAAGGACCACCCTAGTCACAACCCAAACCAAAAGATAGATCTTATTTTAAAAATCAAATCTCCTCAAGACATTATCTGTCTACAGTTAATGGTTTTCGAGGAATCGATTTTTGTCGCGAAATTTGTCCATTCGGACCAAAGTGCGGTAGTCGCATACGGTACGACAATCTACTTTCGGAGTTAGCGACAGGATGGGTCGGTTTCAGTGCACCATTTGACCTCTACGGATTATCTTATGTGTATCAAAGTTCTTCTTCTTATTGGTGTTGCCAAATCATTGCATTTTCAGTCCTTTTCAAAAGAGCTTCCGTACCACAAAAGTTTTGTATGTTTTTTCAAGCAGTTACAAAACTTTAAAAAAAAAATGTTTTGGTGATTGACAGACTTTCAAATTTCGAGGTGGGCGCTCCAACTTGGATGTCTGCTCTCTGTGGTATATCTTTCGAGAAATGACTGAGTTATGGCGTTAATAACGTTCAAGTGTTGATCATTTTTCAGGAGTCAGGAGTCAATGAACATTCGTGTTTGGTTGGCCGACCATGGTCAGTCAACCTATTAACTTGAGACCTCATTGAATCTTACCCCTAAGAGAGAGGGTAGGGTAGGGGGTATCACTAAAACATTGAACACAAGTCAGACCTACTTGCGCATCATCCTGGGCTCTTTTTTATCTTTATCCGACAGGATAAATCAAGGATAATCAAGGAGCACTTTTTTGTTTCTAATTTTCATCAATTAAATATCATTATGAGGTTCTTCAAATGACAATTAAAACCATCTCTCACCTGATGAAAATTGAGTATGAAATAATCGACTGCTTAGCAATCGGCTACCAAGCCTTTCGAACTGCTTGGCCATTACTGGCTGCTCGCTGACGGGAATATGCACCGCTAAGTTGGAGAAATAAATCATACAAACTCTTTAGCAGTAAAAATCGAATTGGTCGCGCTGAAAAGGCTGAATTTAGGATGTCCATATCTTGCAATGCGTCAGACGATAGTCGTCTGCCAACACTCAAGATCGGTTCGCCCTGCTAGCTATCTAGTTCACCTTCAAGGATATCCAACACTTCCAAAACTGCCTTTACAAATTCTTTTTCCCAAGAGTTTCTCCAATTCATAAAATTAAATTCAAAGAAGGATAAAGCATTTATTGAAAACCAATTTAAAACTTAAATTTAGTTTTCATGCAATGAAAATTTAATTTTAACATTTCATGTAGACTTCCAAAGTCTATTGGAATGTTATAAGTCAAGGTGTGGGTTTAATTTTGCATTTAGCTTTTAAAATATGAATCCTAGAGGGTTTGAGCTGTTTTCTAGTTATAAAACATTCCAATCTTGTGACATCATGCCCTCAGTGTGTACCCTGTTACTTGATCAGTTTGACAATCATTGTTAAAAATCGTGTTAACCTCTGCATCTCTACAATTGCCAAGGAAAGGATGGTTTTTATGTTAGTGAGGCAGGTTATTTCTAGATCATGGATGCACTGTAGTAAGTGATGCGATCAATGAAAGCGCAGTGGACTGCTTTTGTGTTTAAATCTAGTGGTGATAGAAAGAAGTAATTGACAAACGGCAAGATTAGGGACGGGCCTGGGATTGAACTCCCGTCCATCTTTTTAGAAAGCAGAACGGATAACTGCTGAGCTACCCAGCCACGTCTTATTATAAATCATTCGGTACATGAGACTACCGCATTTAGCGAAATCTTTTATTTGTGTTAATTTTTAATAGTTTATTATAGAGACCAATATTTTATTTTACTTCATATGATTCGAAGAACAATCTGCTGTTTAGTTCGTTATAACTGCTAAGATTATGACAGAGTTATATGCGTTCAAAATTGGTCAATTTTTTCACCAACAGCGTCAACAGTTTCATCACTAGTTTATACCAAGAATATCATCTGGTACTTGGGGCCTCCTTTAGCTCAGTCGGCGCAAAAGCACGGCCGCAAAGCAATCACCTTGGTGATTTGGCTGGGTCTCGATTCCCCGTGTCCGGTCTAGACGCATTTTTCTAGCGAAGCTGTTAGAACACTAACTTTAGAGCAAGAAATAAGCTAATTGTGAAAGCCAAAACCTTAAATCGCCAAGAATTGTAACCATTTTTAGTATTGGTCCTATGGATTACAGTCAAATTTTGGCAGCAATATTAGTTGCTTTGCAGAAGCTATGGCAAAAGAGGTAAAAAATCTCTGTACGATTGTATGCTCTTGCTTACTACGAATCAATCAGCCTTCACGGGGCCCTTTGTATCGATGAGATACAGGAGATGGAGATCATGCAGAGGAAGCATAATTTCGGTCGTCTAACGGTTCAGCAGAAACCGGAAAGTCCAGCAGAAGTAGGAGCGTAAAATCGAGTTTAAAGTGGTGAAATCCTTCGCCGCTTTGGGTCAAGAGGTTGGAAAGAGGTTGGAAATCTTCATGTGGAAGCGCAGGTACAAGCCGCTGTTCACCACCTTCAGACAGCTGAAGGCAATGGCCAAGAAGATTTTCCTGGCAAACACGACACTGAAGAAGTCTGCACATTGTTGACGAAATACGCGCATCTTTTAAGATAAGCAATAAAGGTAGATGGAATTAAATGGAAATTACCAACCTTTTTTCTCATTTTCTAGTTACAGGTATTACGCTAAAAAGCTCAACTAATTTCAGAAAACCAGCACAATTTTCAAAGATTCCGTGATGCAATTTGATGTGGGACACCCTTGGTTGGTTGACGAAATAAATAAATAAATGAATCAACAGAATAAAATAATGTTCCATCCATTAAATCGTCTATTAGTGAGACTACCGTGACGTGACGTACAGGTCCGAGCCGATTCGTATGTATCAGCATAGTATTTTCAATGCTTTTTGGCGTACAAGCACTTTTGAACCAATAATTCAACTTTAAAAAAATAGTCAATACTGTATTGAATTACTGAAATTTCTCCTTATAGCTGCAATTCCAATATGATTCAATGTTAATTTCCGGGATTTTCCGGATCTCATTTTATCATTTTGGATCATCTGTCCTAAATAATGCTTTCATGCACCCGTCTTAACCGAAATTCAAACGACAATTTGGTTTTCTATAGGAAACTCTTTGTTTTTTTTTTACTTTGGCAAAGTTCATTCAGAGCTTAGTTTCAGCTAAAATAAACCTGGAGAAACTATCCACCAAGATGCGAAAACTCCATCACCAAGCTGGCATTCTTTCTTCGAAAGCAATGTTGCATATCTAATACAATTATTTATTAGTGTAGCAGCATCCGGTCGTGCTCAGAACCATTTCCTGATGACCAACAACAGCAGAAACACAGGATGCGTTCAACCCCCCTCCATGATCCGAGAACAGGAGGATATTACATCCGGTCAAGCGAAGAAACGGTCACCGAGCACTTATCGTTTTTTATTGGATTAACCATCCGTGGCAGTTGTACCGACGGGATCATCTATTCAGATGTGCTCTTCTGAGACAGACATTCCAAACCCGGAAGAATCGACTCCTCCCGGTAATTTATGACCATTGGTATCTGAAGTGAAAAAAAAAAAATCATTTCTTCTTTTTTATTGACCGGACCATGCGTTCGCTCTTCATCGAAATTCAATTACCCATTTTGGTGAATAGTTCAGATTTTCTGGTCGTCCTCACCAGGACTGTCCGCACATAATAAGGAAATTTTCGTCCCTCTATTCTTCGATTAAATTATGATCGGTTTGTTTTCCGTTTTCTGGTACTTGAGTTGCTTTTTTATTTCATTGCATGATTCGAAATTAATTCACCATGTGTGCTCGGAAGAAGTTACTCGCCCGCCCTGGAACAAAGAACCGCACCGACCAGCAGTCTGTTCCGTCCGTTTCGAAAGAGTCCACTTTGGCAATATTTTCGCTGTGCATCAATGATATTTTTCCACTTCCCAGTTCGATAGAAGTGGGGGAGGGAAAATCGACAAATATTTGCAGGCGACACATGTTAGGACGATACGAGAGAATTGGAACCCCTCAAGGAGGTGGAGAGTTTCCGAGTAATATAAATATACAAAGGCACGGTTCATTGTCAGCCACACCGCTGAGCAGGGAAGTTTGGCTGGACACTCTACTGGACGCAATAATACAGCCATTGATTTAGGATTATGATTAAGTGGTAGCATAAGCATTAACTGCAAATCTTTGTGGTGCACGTTAAGTGTTTATTATCTGAAGAAAAACGAAATAAGTCAACTAGTTGTCCGCTAAGTTTTTAGAAACAACACAAACAAATCAAACTGTCGGTGCTTTGCACTTTTGGAAATCTTCATGGATATTTGGATGGACTTTGCAGAACCAAGGATGGTGTTTGGAATATAGCACAGTGCGTTGAAATTAAAGTCTCTATCCACATTGATGAGGACATTCAGAATCTGTCCACCCAGAATTCTGACCCTAATAAGTTTCTGGACACGGAAACGTTTGAGGACACTGCGCACGGTAGATTTACCCAAATTCAACGATTTCGCAATTTTTAATTTAACACCGTTGACCACGTTGAAAAGTGGGTTGGGCATTTGTGGGTTTCATTCTTCCGACCTCCACCTGTCACAAATTTTTCAAATCTTACTGAATCGTAGCATACTTTTACCACACAAAAGTGGTCCAGAATGCGAATTTAGCTGGAAAGATAAATTTTCAGCCTAAGTTTCAAGTTTTGGAACAAAATTGTCTTCCATAAAGTTATTTCTAATAACAAGGCGCTTCTTTTGGTGTGAACGAAAACTAGGATGGTCCTTATTTTCAGGGAAATCGAAATTTGGATTCGGATTCGGATTTCGGATTCGGAAAATTTGTAGAATAAATAATTTCAAGCAGCTTTGTTGGTATAATTTCTTCTGTACCTTTTGATATGACCGAATGAGACCATATTTTCCTACGTAGCTTAGAGTGTTCCTATGAAAATCAGTTATTTTGCTGTAACTTTTTTATTTCAAATTTTTCAGCAAACTTTTTGTGTCATTGATACTAGAACAATGAAAGTTACAACTTTTGGTGTGCTAAAATTGTCTCTATCAAATTTTCTCTATGTCAAACAAAAAATATTATGGTTTTCGTAAACAAAATAGGCCCTTTTCAAATGTTGATTTTTCTAGTTGGGGCAAACCAAAAAAAAATTTCTCAACAGAATTTGAAAGTATTTTCATTATTGCATGTCATGTTTGGAAACTGGAAATAGGTAATTTTTTTAAATTTAGTAAAACACATATGAAAAGGGCGTAATTTTATAAGAAAATCGTTAATTACTCGCTAATGGCAAGAGACATCGGCAAGATTTACGCGTCAAAACTTTTATATTTTCAAGTTATAAAAATCATCTCGGGATAACGTTGATGGCAAATTTTAAATGAAAAAGTTAGAGCAAAAAACTTTTAATTTTCTGTAGGTTTTCTACAACTTTTACGAATAATGTATGCTTTTATTTCTGCAAATAAAAAAGTTAGATTTTTAATTTCTCTGAAAATAAGTACCACCCTAGTTTTCATTCACACCAAAAAAAAAAGCGTTTTGTTGTTAGAAATAACTTTGTGGAAGACACTTTTACTCCAAAACTTCAAACTCAGGCTGAAAATGTATCTATCCAGCTGAATTCGCATTCTGGACCACTGTCATCATATAGCATTCCGACCCCTGGAAGCGCTTTAGAAATTAGCAGTACGTTTAGATTTTATGAGAATTGAGCTATATTGAACTATTCAGCTAAACTAATGGATACATTTCTGAGCAACACCTTTGTAGATCATCCCTTTTCGAATGAATGTATGGAACAAAACCAGTTAATTATTCAAGTGGCTAGTGGCTTATGATTATGCTCAATCAAATCCTCAGCAGGCAAGATTGGACGCATTTCGCACCGACTCGAACAAATATTTTCAGCACCTTCTCAGATTTCCTTGAAACTTTCTGGACATGTAGACTTTTTTACAAAAAGCAACTCAGTTTTTTTCCAAAATGGATCTAGACTGTCTTTTGAAAAGGGCCAACCTTGTTTTTACCTCAAAAATCAAAAAGATATAATAGAAAAATGACAATTCCCACAAAAAAGAGTAGTAGGGGTGAATACCATAATATTGATAAATTTTTGGATTAAAATGTTCCAAGGTAAGTCCTACACTGAAAAAATTAAATTAAAAATATTTAAGTCGATTTAACAATAAAAATTATTTTTGATTGATTTAGATGAAATTTTCTCTCAAGATTATAATTCCATTTACATTCCATTACAACCGTCTATTCATTGCATCATAACATTGTAACTTTTAAGGCTAAAAGTTTAGCAATAAAAACTTTTTTTTGTCCTAACTTAATTATTTTCAGTGTTTTGTATTACTCTTCTTACAGCAAAGGAAGGGTATCAAGATCGCTTGAAAACTCGACATTTTATCCGGGGCCGAGTGTGCACATACCATTCGACTAAGCTCGACGAACTGAGATTTGAACAAAACAGTACTTGACGGCCTATTTTAATAGTAATCAAACAATTTAGTCTTCTATTGCATACTGAGCTATTTGTGTACAGATTTTAGTTTTGGTAGCGTCAAATCAAAGTTATAAAAGCCTCAAATTACTGGTCAAAATTTCATTATGATTGGATAATCATTCCTGAGGTATGACCAAAACAATACCTGAGAGCACGAGAGCAACGAATTCTGAGATGAAAATATACTCGCTGCAGTTCAAAATCGAACAATACCACTCACACCCATCGATGCCGATGCATTACGACCGTCACGAAAAGTGGTCAGGTTTTGAGCGTTAATATCTCAGTAATTTCTAAAAAGATTTTTAAAATATTTTTACGCATTAATTTAAACAAAAAAGAGTTGATTTCGGGCTACATACTATTAAAAAATTCATAAATGTTCAGCCTTGTCTTAAAAGTATCATTCTTGGCTTTCACAGGGATCACATATGACTTCGAAAATGACGACTCGAAGCTCTCGAAACACGGACGTCCAGGCCGACTTCTGTCAACTTCTCAGACAAGAATATTTCGTTGCCAACTCGAAGTTCGATGTTCCGGAGGATGTTCGAAAGAAGAAACTATCAAAATTTGCAAAAAGTTTCTAATCTGGCAGGCGATTTGCGGATGTGGTGAAATAAGTGCTCCCTTTATCACTTCGGAACAATAAACGGTGCGATTTACACGGAAGAGTGCCGCAGAAGCGTCTCTTGCCATTCATTAAGAAGTACAAAGGATCAACTCTGTTTTGGCCTGATCTAGGCATCCTGCCACTACGCTCGAAACGTATTGGAGTGGTACCGAGCCAACGGAGTCAATTTTGTGCCAAAGGATATGAACCCACCAAATTCACCGGAACTTCGTCCAATTGAAAAATTCTGGGCAATTATGAAAACGGAACTTCGACAACATCCCAAAACTATAAAAACAGAGCTAGAATTGAAGAAAATTTGGGTAAAAACAACAAAATTACTGGGAAAATCGGTTGTACAAAATTTGATGGGTGGAGTGAAAAGGAAGGTGCGGGCATTCAGGATGGGAGACGAAATTGAATAAAACAAATATTGTATAATCAAAACTCATTAGTAGTTCTTCATTTCCCTGAAAATTTCAAGAAAATCCGATAATCAGTTTAATTTTGATGAGTATATATGTGTGTGCCATTTTTATCGAATACACCCTTTAAATCTTTGTTTTCTATACTGGGAAACAATTAAAGAAAAAATCGTAATACGATCGTCATGAAAAATGGTCAGGTTTTGAGCGTTAGTATCTCAGTCGTTTCTCACAAAATTATAAAAATTTGTGGACCAATTTATCGGAAATATTTGTACGCATCAATTTAAACAGAGAAAAATGTCAATTTTGGGCTACAAACTATTAAAAATTCATAAATGTTCAGCTTTGTCTTAAAAAGAAAAGGGTGTACGGAATCAAATTGCGACACACACAAATATTCGACGAAATTCGCCCGTTCAACCAATTATCTTCAAACTTTCAGAGAGTAAAATAAAAGATGTTATAAACATTTTCACATATATGTTTCATACAATTCCAATTCCATATCCAAATGCACGAACCTTCTTTTATACAATTTTCATAAGGTCCTGTACAACATTTGGACCAACTTTGGCGTGGCAATCCATTTTTTCTTCATATCTTCCTCCGATTTCACTTCGCTTCCGAAATGCTTGCTTCATGATGGCCCAGTACATTTCAATTGGCCACAGTTCCGGTGCGTTCTGGGGGTTAGCCTTGTACTACTCCAGAACCTCTTTCGAGTAATGGCTCGAGGGTAAATCCGGCCAGAAAACCGTAGGACTATCATGTGACATCAGAAGAGGAAGTAATAGCTTTTGTAGGCATTCCTTTAGGTACACCTGCCCATTGTCACGAATGTGGTGCTACGTTTTCCACACAAGCAAATTGCTTGCCAAATCAAACGTTTTTTGGTAAACTTTGACGTCTTCTGCTTTCTTAGGTCCTCAGGGACGTCGAATTAGTGATGAGCAGTAAAAAACTGGAGCTCCGGAAGCTGTCGGAAGCCTGCTTGTACATACGTCTCATCATCCATAACGAGACAATGTGGTTTCGTCAACATCTGGGTGTAGAGCTACCTTGCACGTGTTTTACCTATCGTATTCAGCCGTTCATCGCAATAAGACGCCTCTTGGACTTTGTACGTGTGTTGTCCTGCACGTTGTTTTGCATCTTGCTCGAAAGTTTTAGTGAGATTCATGTCGTTTTCGGTTATTGCCAGTGAACTGGGTTCGCCAAAGGACCGCCCTAACAGCTGTCAAAACGTTTTTTATTCAATCGGGTCGGATCTGGATCCGCTCTGGATCCGACCAAACATCGATGAGGTTCGCTCTTAACTTTTTTCGAGGTCCAACCTGGATTCACCAATACATAAAAATAAACTGGTAAAATAAAAGGTTTATGTTTGTTTATGTTTATGTTTTGCACTAATACCATCATTCTGACTCGACGCTGGATCCGTTTTCGTTCGGTAATTGCGAGTCAGAGTTAGACCTGACCCCGGTTTAAAACCGAAAACGACATTAGTTTCTTCGCCACATCTCGAACAGAACTGTTGGGATTTCTCTGGAAAGCGTGAACTACTCGCTTGTGATCTTTAACACTACTCACGAGAGATCCATTTTTGCCACTTTTTCTTCCGATCCATGATCAAACGTTCGTGGTACTGATTTAAAACACGAGACAATGTAGAACCGTTCCCAGCTTCCTGCTGATGGCACGAGAAAGATCCGGATGTTCGAGGTACGTGCGCAAAATTTCTTTGCGCCGCTGCTGTTCTTCCGACCCCATCTTCGCAACGATTGCACATCTGCTAGTGAAACTTAGACAGCGTAAGCAACTACACATTGAACTAATCTTATCCATAATTTCAATAAAAAATATCCAACGGGTATAAAGTTACAGCCATTTAAAAGTGGTGCAATTTGATTTTGTACAACCTTTATAATAACTCCTTCAGGCCTAAGGAATCATGTATGACTCCGAAAGGAAAATGGCTGTATAAAATGAAAGACTCGAAAAAAGTGTGTCTTCGGTTAATTTGGTCTACATCAGTTCTTTAATCTGGGTAATATTAAAAAAACCTGTGTGCTTAAGGCCTATTTGATGACTTTAAAAATCCCAATTATGAAGAAGTTCAGGAAGAAAAATTATATGTCTAATGTATAAAACGTTGCACAGTGGGCAAAAATGGATCCAAAATCCCATTAATTTAGACGGCGCAGGGTAGGAGTCCTGAAAAAAAGCTTATCTTATGGGAAAAAATGCGGAAATCCAATGGTGTTGGTTTCATTTTGAGTTGATCACAGTAAATTGTCATTTTGCCCCATTTCTCCCTCTCTTTTGGATGCAAACTAGAATCATTACCCAAAATCCAAACTTGATGCTACTATATTGAACCCAGATGCACTGTAAATTTGCAAAACAATCTGAAGAACTATATGAAACAAATTTTACTTGGATGGTATGCCAGGAAGTGGTCCATTTACCCAGATTTCCCTACATGCATAAACTCGCCATACCATGTGGTTCGGAAGATTGGCGCCAGTGAAATTGCTCTCACTGCACTTATGTAAAAAATGTCCGGAAAATCAAGTGGTGATGGTTTCGTTTAGGGTTGACCTGAGTAAATTGTCCATTTTACCCGTTTCCCCCCCATAATTTAATAACCTCATATACCATGCCGTTTTGAAGATCGGCGCTAGTAGCATTGCTCTCACTTGCACTGTTCTTAAGTAAAAATGTCCGAAGAATCGAATGGTGATAGTTTTGTTTAGGGTTGACCACAGTAAATTGTCCATTTTACCCGAATTCCCCTCATAATTTAATAATATCATTTAAATCATGCTGTTCGATCGGCGCCATGCAGGAAATTTTTACATAAGTACTAGTGCAAGTGAGAGCAATATTACTAGCGCCGATCTTCAAAACAGCATGATTTAAATGATATTATTGAATTATGAGGGAAAATCGGGTTAAATGGACAATTTACTGTGGTCAACCCTAAACGAAACTATCACCATTCAATTTTCCGGACATTTTCATGTAAGAACAGTGCAGGTGAGAGCAATATTACTAGCGCCGATCTTCAAAACAGCATGGTATGTGAGGTTATTAAATTATGGGGAAATCGGGTGAAATGGACAATTTACTGCAGGTCAACCCTAAATAAACCATCACCACTTGATTTTCCGGACATTTTTCATAGTGCAGTGCAAGTGAGAGCAATTTCACTGGCTCCATTCTTCCGAACCACATGGTATATGAGTTTATGTATGTGTGAGGGAAAATCGGGTAAAATGGACCCCTTCCTGGCATACAATCAAAGTAAAATTTGTTCCCTATAGTTTTTCAGCTTGTTTTGCAAATTTATAGTGCATTTGGGTTCAATATAGTAGCACCAAGTGTAGTTTTTGGGTAATAACTCTAGTTTGCATCCAAAAGGAGGGGAGAAATGGGCAAAATAGGACACTTACTGTTATCAACCCTAAATGAAACCAACACCATTGGATTTCCCGCATTTTTTCTCATAAAACAAGCTATTTTTCAGGACTCCTACCCTGCACCGTCTAAATTAATGGGATTTTGGATCCATTTTTGCCCACTGTGCGTTGCTTTAGAATATGGTATAAATGTATATGCATTATAAAATTATTGGTGATAAACGTTAAATATTTTTGTTTAATTCTGAGATGTTCTAGGTTATCCAAAATGCACGTAAGTTCAGATCTACAGTTGTAAATGTAGTTTTTAGGTTATAATAAGATTACGATATATATTAAAACATGTTAAACAAACCTTTTGGGAGTGTCGAAAGTCATTATATGATAATTTTATGCTGTTCTAGGTCATCAAAACTGTTTAGGAGTTCAGAACCTAAGATCTACAGTAGTAGCTTTTTGGGCTATACAAGTTAACGCTACGTAATCAACCATATTCATTGAATATATAAGATCGTAAACAAACATTACGAGATAAAATGGGATGATTGGGGTCGCCCAAACTGTCTTTGAATTTAGAACATAACATCTACAGTTGTAACATTTGGTTTTTGGAGTATTCAAAAGAAAAATACGTATTTAACAATATTCATTGAAAAGTGCAGAAGGTCAAACGATATAATGCGACATTCTTGGGATATTCTAGGTCATCTTAACTGTCCTTTAGTTCAAAACATAAGCTTTACAGTTGCGACAGTAACTTTTTGGGCTATAAAAAGGTTACTATATGTATTAAAAGATATTCAATGAATAGTATGGAGGGTCAACAGTCAATGTTTTACAACTTTCTGCTCCTCTAGGTCATCTTAATTGTCCTGGCGTTCAGAACTCATGATTTACAGTTATATAGTAATTTTTAAGGAAATCAAAAATTACAATAAATATTCAAAGATTTTAAATTTATATGCTTAAAGGTTAACAAACATATAAAGCAATAGACATGTTCTGGGTCATCAAAACTATCCCTTAGATCAGCTTATAGGACCAACAGTTGCAACAAAATGTTTCTGGGCTATGCAAAGCTATGCTGTGTATTTAAACACATTCATTGAATATCTTGGAAGACCAACATACATTATGAAAACATCTTCTGGGTTATCCAAACTATCCTGGAATTCAAAACTGATAATTTACAGCTGTAACTGTTGCTTGCTAGACCAAACAAAGTAAAGACTGGACTCGAAAAAAAAAATAAGACACACAAAAATGATCACCAAAACTTCATTTTAAATCGGATACTTCTCAAACTTTCAGTGATTAAATAACTATATATTACCTATGTTTTGGCATTATTTATTTATTGGCATATTTATTAAATTACCTCCCTCAAGCTGAATGCTTGTACATTTCTATTAACACTGCTCATGATATCTTGGGCGAGACAATGTCCATCTTCCTTACACAATTTCTCCCTGTTTTTCTTCAAAACTTCATCGGTTTTGAATGTTTTTCCAATTTCTTCTTCATTATCGCCCAAAACTTTTCGATCGGACGATTCTCTTCCGGAACTTTTCCGGAACCTCCATGCAGGGACGTACCGACAAAAAAATCAAGGCCGGGGATTTGTTTGGTGTCCGCATTGATATATGTCTCGTCGTCCATGACGAGACAGCCTGGCTTGACCAGCCACTCACGGAACAGCTTCCGCGCACGCAATTTGGCCACCGTGTTTTGCTTGTCAGTCTGGTTTGGCGCCTTCCTGACCTTAAAAACACGTAGCCCAGCCCGCTTCATGGTCTGCTGGACGAACCACTTCGACGAATTGACCTTTTTGGCTACGTCTCGGGTGCAAAGGTTTGGGTAATTTTTAAAGTACTGCCTTATCTTCCGCGCCTTCTCTGGGTATTCCGTTTTCGGTTTTCGGCAGCTTCCAGCCACTCGATGGTCTTCAACGCGGGACACGGTGGAATGGTGGATTCCAAGCCTTTTGCCGATCCATCTGTGCGACTGACCAGGATTATCGATCACCGCGCCCAAGATTTGCTGGCGTAGCTCTTTTTGTTTCGAATGCATCTTGAAAACCACTTGACAGATCGCGATACAATTTTGCAAAAATAAACATAACACTCTAACTAGTATTACCCAAAATTTCATCAATGTCACGATAATGTTACACCCAAAACAAAGTTTCGCATTTTTTCCGAGTCCAATCTTTATCTATTTGTTTTTGACCAATTTAAATGAGTCTTCTGGATGGTAAACAGATATAATGAGATATATTCAAATGCTCTAGGCCACCAATATTGCCTTAAATTCAGAAGTTAGGATCTACAGTCGTCCAATTAGCTTTACCATCCATGAAAGGTGACGATATACGTACCAGCAAGGGCTGACGAAATACAACGCATGCATTTTGGAGGACGATGAAGTATGTGTTATAAAGGACTTTGAACCCGGACCACTAATTTCACCTTACCAAACGAAAGGTGATGCTGCAGGTAGAGTCAAATTTGTCTATCCAGACAAGGAACACTTTTGTGAGCCAAATCTGTTGGAACATTCTGGATACTTTACTAAGCAAGGTGCAGCAGGATTTGATTGCGAGTTGACTGGTAGTCTTGAATAGCTTATGACTGACATTACTTTGACGAAGAAAGATTTCGGGTTTCAAATTATCAAATTCAAATCAGGGAACAGAACTCCAGTTCTTATATCAGTGTTTCATCAAAATCATACAAAAGTTCATAAATTTCTGACCCGTATTTTTTACAACACTGTAAGCGAATTTTTTGATGCACCCTCCTTCCAACGCATCACCGAACGCATTTTAAATCTAATAACACATCCGACATTTTCAATCAAATCATATAAATTAGTTCGACGATGACAGAAGCATATGTCGAGCCATCGGAAACATTTTGAATAATGCACCGCCGAATCCTGCCACAAACCCTTCAGAGCGATTAAGTCATCTAGTTTACGACAACTCCCCTGACATCATTAACCAATTTACGTCACCAGCAATCAACATAAACCCGGATATTTGAACCACCCGAAAATTCACTATCGCAGTTAATTGCTAGGCGTCTGCATGTCAGCAAACAGCTCTATTAGAGAGAAGCCGAAATCCAACCTAATTGGATCCCTTACTGAAATCCCTCCTGCAATGATAAGTGCCTGTTTATTCTAAACATCACCCACTGGGACCTGCCAGGACTTCACGCATGTCCGGAGTAGTAAAAGCATGTAATAGCCCAACATAGGATGACCGCAAACTTTCTCCCGAAAAATGGGAAAAAAAATATGAAACACCCTCCTGCCGCCATAAAACTACGCATTTTCTGCCTTTTTGGGAAAACCATAATTGAGATGCTGCCGTGCCGTGGGGAAGATTGACATATGGCCGAAATTGCTCAAAATTACGTTGTAAAGTCAGTGCTGCTTACGGTGACAATAATTTAGTAATTTTTATGACGACGATAGTTGCCATAGTTGGACGCCGTGAGTGGCGAGGAAGTCATGCGTGAGGAGTTGAAGCATCCCAGCAGTCGCGGCTGCCAGATGACAGTTGTCCCACGCGCGCACTTTGACACGTGCTGCCAGACAAGCAGGCGGTGCTTTTGTTTTCGACGTTTTTATCGTTCAAGGTGATAAAACTGTGTTTGCGTTCTTCTCGTTTAATTATGTTGACATTGCGCCGCCGATCGTATTTGCATACTGACCGTTGGTCAATTTTGGCAATCGTACTCAGCAATTCCCGGAGGATGTCTGCCCGAATGAAAAATCAACATCTGTCTCCTCAGAGGTCGTTTAATTGAATCACGTGGACCAAGGTGACAAGGAGAGACCATCCGGGAGGAGTGTGCATGTGTTAGATATTAGATCGTTTGGGTGATGGCAGCAATTAGCATAAATCGGAGATGCATCCTGGCGGAGAGTGAGTCAACAGCCTATGGCAAAGGCAGGAATTCGGGTAATTGATATTTATCGTAATGGACACGGATCCAGTCAGCGACAACGAGCTCATCATCATGTTTGACAACATTAAATTTAATGTTTAATCGTATCTGTCCCGTTTCATCGGTTCGCCGATGAGCACATGGAGCACCTCAAACGATCATATTCACTTCCACTAATAGCGTGATTAGGAACATGCTTCTGTGGTACGCATGGCAGGAACAGTCAATTAATTTATAGTAATTACTGGCAAATGGCTGTTGGTAATTTGTAGGGCAATTTAAAATCATTATTATGTACGATGGTGGCATACCGATGCAATGGAAATGTACGAAGGTACAGTTGCGTCAAAACTTCACAATCCAGCATCATAAGATCCCACCCCATCGAATTGACTCAGGTCAGTAACGCGTTGTTCGTTTCACCCATATTTCTCAACCCCATCCGTGAAGAAAAGAACGAATCTGCAAGATTGCAGTAAGTTACCCCACTTGCATTTAACATTACTTTTCCATTCCGATGCGAATCAACAACCCCTGCCTCGGATTTGTGAGATTCAATATTTGCATACACACATACGCAAATGGGCCTTGTGCGTGTGTACCTAATGCATTCAATGCAATGCACCCAATTCAAACAAATCTTGAGCTGAACTCTTTCCCTCCGCTTTTCTCGAAGACTAGCACTAACAACAACTACAACAACAGCGGAAGATGCAATCGAGTGCAATCTATTGTTCTGGGAGAAATAAATGTGGGATAAGAATATATCTCGGTCTTTTTTTTCTCATAAGGGACAATGTCCCAGAAGCAAACAATGACTCCTTTCGCAGCTTTCTTGGGAACGAAAATTCGATCCATTGAACCACAACGTTGATTTCCGATAAAATTGCTGACCTACCTGAATGGACGAGAGAAGTAAAAAGTAAATTCTTGCGTTTGTGACTTTGGCCCTTTTGAATACTCACGGTATTCTTATCTTCGGTGATGCGAAAGCCACTTGAACATAAATAGATAGAAAGACCAAATAAACAGCCAAGAGTGCACTTTCGAATAGCAAGTAAAGTTTCTTGCAATCGGGGTGGTTCTGATATGGAACGTCGGTTTGATTTTGAAATTTTTTGAAATCAGCGTCTACAAAAATGTATTGGAATCGATTATCTTAGGACTGGCTTCCCTCGAAGACAATGTTTACCACCCTTCTTGAGTTA
Source organism: Aedes japonicus (assembly GCA_034211315.2). Taxonomy (NCBI): domain Eukaryota; kingdom Metazoa; phylum Arthropoda; class Insecta; order Diptera; family Culicidae; genus Aedes; species Aedes japonicus. The sequence continues at coordinate 56,293 of JASCZW010004698.1, read as the reverse complement.
GTATCAACGGGGCTGAAATGGAGGTGATTGACGAATTCCAGGGAACTTACAACAACGCTGATTTCGTGATGTTCTTGGATATTGTTAACTTCACGGACTTGCATCAGAATTTCGGCTTGGCACGAATTTGATAAACCATTTTAAAACGAAAATTAGGTTTAGTATGAATTTTGTAGATTTTATCTGATCACGAATTCGTGCATCTGGGTTACAGCTGATAAAGACACCAGCAGAAAAAAAAACCATTATGGCTGGCAGTCGTGCCTACTTTGATCTCCGAAGAACGCTAAGATCGAACAATGTTCCCCGAACTACAAAGTTGATCATCTACATTAGACATTAATTAGACCGGTAGTTCTCTACGGCCACGAAACATGGACATTGTTGGTGGAGGATCAACGCCCCTTGGTATCTTTGAATGGAAGGTGCTGCGTACTATCTACGGTGGAGTGCAGATGGAAGACATTACGTAGAGGAGGCGAATAAACCACGAATTGCATAAGTTGCTGGGAGAACCTCCCATCGTACACATCGCTAAAATCGGTCGACTGCGATGGTCTGGGCTTGTCGTAAGAATGTCGAACGACAGCTCTGTTAAAATGGTTTTCGCAAACGAATCACGTTTAGTTCCCTTAGCGTTTATTGTCCTAATCTTGAGCAAAGACAAGTTTGGTGGTAGGTCCTAGCAGTTTAACAATATTACTATCTATATGTATTTTATGTATGTATTTTCCGAAATTGCTTACCGGTATGGGAAGAATAGGTAGATTTGGTGGAGCTGCAGCGGAATGAAACTGTTTGTGTTGGTTACCTAGCATAAGTTCGGTTTAATATCCAGTTCAATTACTTTATCATAAAGAATCTTACCGTGTTTGCTTATAATGGCAGTTAATTGTGTATTGGATAAATTATTACTAAATTTAGTTATATAATTTAAATAATTTTGGACCAGGTCTAAATAAATGCTTCACTATACGATCTGCGTGTGTTGTTTTGTTTTGTATTGGCGATTGTTCACGGTCGTGTTGCTGTCAGTAGCTACAGTGCGCGAAATAATTATACCGTTCACATAAAGCTAGATTTAATTCGCAATTTTGCAGGATTGCTTTTAATGCTCGATTGAGGTATTTCGTTTGACAGTGTATCCGCCAGCTTGGGGCACCGGATTTTTTTTGTATACCCGCTCACACAAGTAGCAGTTTGACTTAGAAATGTTCAAGTTCCCATCCCAGCAGGAAATAATATAGCGTACATCGATCTCATACACCTGGATTTGAGATTTTAAGTAAATTATTCATCGGAATGAGCAATGGTATCAGAAGATAGATATCTAACCGTGATTCCAGCATAATGTTTTTGTGATTTCAAATATATTTCCTAGGCTTTTTCGTAAAAATGCTGAGGGGAAAAGAATTGTCGTCTGAAGAACGGACAAAAATTACGACTTACAGAGAATCTGGACTCTCTATTCGTCAAATTGCTCAGAAGGTGAACCGGAACTTTCTCAAAGATCCGAAAAAGTATGGTACAAGCAAACGTAGCGGTCGGCCAACAACGCTGTCTGCCAGTGGAAAACGGGAAGTATGGCGATTGGCCGTCAAAAGATACTTAAGTGCAGGTCAAATCAAGTCTGAAATGTCTCTCCCGTTGACCAAAAGGAGGATTCTGCGAGTTCTGAAGGAATATCCCAACATCCAATATCAACAAAGAGTGAAAACTCCAAAGCTTCTTCCTCGACATAATGCTGCAAGGTTGGAATTCGCTGAGCAACACGCGTTTTGGCTAGGTGAGTGGAAATCTGTCATCTCTTCGGTCGAGAAGAAGTTCAATTTGGACGGACCTGATGGATGCCAGATGTATTGGAGGGATGTTCGCCGAAATCCTGAGACGCGTCACTCAAGGAACTTTCAGGGTGGTTCAATCATGATTTGGGCCGCATTTGGATATCGCGGAAAAACCCCAATATGCATTATTTCACACAAAATGAATTGAGAACGTCTTGATTGATTTTGGCGATAATGTGTGGGGATTTTTCAGCAAGATAATGCTGCAATACACTCGTCCAAGCAAACAAAATCCTTTCTAGCGTCAAGAAATATCGACGTTATGGAGTGGCCGACTATAAGTCTTGATCTGAACCCAATAGAGAATCTTTGGAGAATCTTGTCAGCAAGAGTTTATGCAAATGGACGGCAGTTTGACACACTATTGCAACTCAAAACAGCTATTCAAGAAGAATGGGCAAATATCGACATCGCTGCACTGCAGTCATTGGTTGACTCAATGCCACAACGTCTCGCAGATGTTATTACAGCTCGAGGAGGAAGAACATAGTATTAAATCTATCATACAGGTAAAGCTGAAGAGAAAAATCAAATCAATCAGGTTAGTACGGTATTATTATTTCTTGTAGAGGTAGAGCAATAAAGTTGAATGAACACACGTTTTGTTTGTTTTGGTTCAAGGTTTATCAAAAATATCCAACTCACAGAAGGCAACTAAAGAGTTAAACGTCGTATTTTCACTTGTACGCTATATTTATTTCGCGCACTGTATAAAGACCTCGGTGAAGGATGCGCGCGCTGGCCTAAGCCAACAGCCATCGAATTATGCAGAAATTTGTGTTTCATTTGTTTGAGACAACATTAATTTTAGTTTATTTTACGAAATCAAAGGTAGAACTGACTAACCTATTCGTTGTTTTCTTGCAACGGAACTGATTTGTACTTTTTATTAAGCTTCCTTCGTAATAAATGGCACATGTGCAACTGCTTAAAGCATGAAGCATTTGTTGACATAGAAAAAACATTCGTGTATTGTACAAAAAACAATACAAAGAGCTATGATAATTTTGTTACAAATTAAAAAAAAACTTTTCTCTTATGCTTTGATATTTAAATCATGAGTAAGAAGTTATAACTCTCCACACCGCTTTATTTTTTATTTTGGAATAAATCGATTATTCCCTCCCACTCCAGTAGCAATGCCATCATGCACGAGAACGATAAAAGAGAAGCAGCGATTGGCTGGTATTCACGAACTTCATTTCGTACATTATACAAAAAATTGTAATGATAGCATTTTTTTTTTTTTGCATTTTAGCAAAATAAAATGCTGGATGCCTATTTTAGCATTGTAGGATATCTTTAAAAAAAATCTGGAAATTTCTTAAGTCATACACTGTCGTTATAAGCATAACTGTCCCATGTATATAAGGAAACCCATAGAACATGGGACAGTTATGCGTAGAACGGCAGTACAGAGAAGAATAAAAACTGTTCTGAGAACAATAAAAAAAGGTTACAAATAAATAATAACTGCATGAATTATGAAATTAACAGTTTTTTGTTAAAAATATACAGATATATATTATAATTCTAGAGATAACTTGAAGTCAAAACGTTCTTGGTGAGCAACTTTCTGAATGTTGCCGTTTTTGAAATATTGAATAACCTTGTCGACAAAAGGCTAAAGGTATAAATTACAAAATAAATTTTGTTTTGGTTTTTATACTATCATCTTTTGAACTGTTTTGTCTAGCGCTCATCACAATTACAATTTTCTTGTTTAAACCATGTTTAAACTAAACGTGTTGTCTCTGACCTCATTTTTATTTTTTTTTTATGAATACAATGGAAACTCAGTGCTTCGTCAGTAGCAAATAGAATAGCAGCATTTTTGTTTGAATTTGGAATAAAGAAGTGATATTTTTGTTTACCTGGCGCTTTTTTACAGTGGGATTCAAAGGATTTTTATCGTGTTTGCTAGTGATGGATTGAAAAAAAACACATATACCATTCGCTTATTGCTTGCTCTCAATTTAGTGTTCGAAATGCACTTCCACAGTTATTAATTGAGTGCTTTCGATGCCAGGACCATTTTTGCATTAGTATGCCCAGGGAGTTCCTTAACGACAAAATGTCTAGACCAGACTGGGAATCGAACCCAGCCACCTCCGTCATGGTGTTGCTCTGTAACTGCACCTTAACCGACTGAGCTATAGGAGGACCCATTATTCAGCCCTACCAGATATGAAAAATGTTATTTTTTGTAATCCTTTCGTTTATAGACTGTTCCAGAGAGTATAAAAATCGTGTTTTTTATAGTTTTAATAATTTTATTTGGCAAATCATATTTGTATTTGTGTTTTATATGATATTTTGGTCTCGTTTAATCAAAATATTTAACCATAGTCAAGACTCCTAACTTTTCCTCGAACATGACCCATTAGCTTCTGCACAGTGGTACTTTCCACCATTTTGACCACTTTTGACCAATCTTTTTTAAGTTTTTGGATGTCGTTCGCTGGTTTTATGAATTTTCGAAGCTTTGTTTTGGTCAAAGCCCAAACAGTCTCAACTGGCCGTGCCTCCGGGCAGTTCGGCGGATTCATGTCTTTCGGCACGAAACATACATTTTGACTTTTGTACCATTTTAAAGTGTCATTTGCGTAATGACATGACGCCAAATCAGGCCAAAACACTACTTGACCTTCGTGCTGCCTGATCATCGGCAATAATCGCTTCTGGAGACATTCCTTGACGTATTTCTGGGTGTTCATCTTCTCCATTGTGATGTAAGGACTAGATGTTTTACCACACTTGCATATTGCCTGCCAAACCATAACCTTCTTACTAAAGTTTTCGGTAAAAATTGCCTTCTCCGTTTCGGGGATGTCTTTGTCTTCGCTCACAGTATTGAATTGTGGTCCGGGAAGCGTTTTGTAATCTAGTTTCACATACGATGAACATTATTATACACCCAGAATTTCTACACAATAACGAATCGTATAGATTGCGGGCCCGTGGTTTCACGGACGCGGCCTGTTTTGGGTTCTTTTGGGTTTTTTCTGCTTCCGGTATGTTTTTAGCCCAAGTCTTTTCTTTGGCACGCATGACGTTACTCGACGAGGTCCCTAGTTTTTTCGCAACATTTGTGCACGATACTTTTTCGTTGTTCCGGAGTAAGATCGCGCATTTTGATAGGTAACACAAAACTTTTTTGATGCTATGCCTTTAAAAAATGTGCAAACAAAAGGACGCAGCCAAAACATGTTGAAATATTTCATTATATTCAAAGTGACCGTTAAAATAATGTGTGCTTATACTTTCTGGAACAGTCATTATTCAAATACGTTATTTTGGCCGGCGACCCAGGCGTAGTAGTTAACATCCATGCATCTCACGCTAAATTCACGAGTTTGAGTCTCACCCCCGGACAAGTTACGAAAATACCCAAAAAGGTATTTGAGAGACTACGACGGGAGATGAATCAGTATAGGGTTGAAAATTTTGATAATCAAAGAACTAAAAAATAAAAACTACTAAATACGTTATAGATTTTGACATACCTCTACCGCAACCGTATTATGTTTCAGAAATTCTGATATCACCATATAGCTTAAATTTTCAAGCCTTCCTGATCTCATATGACAAACAACAATCGGATGAATTTTCGCTTGATTATTATTCCAGACTGTGAACAGCATCCTGAAGTACAAATGATTTTTTGAAAAATCATTAATAATGGCTGAATTACTTTTTTAATAGATTATAACTTTATAAATTTAATAACTTTAAATAGATTATAACTTTATAAATTTAATAGCATTCTCTTATTGATTTTGTTTTCTTATAAAACTGAGATGTTTCTAAAGTGCTTTTAAATTACATATCTCAGTGGTAATATCGGTGGTTCCATAAATATCTCAGACAAGATATACTTCTCAAGGTCTTCTAAAAATAATAATCAAAATTAAGTAAGTTTGGGGCTCTCTTCGCAATCATGGAGACATCAATTTTTAAATGTATAATACAGATAAATCTGTATATCTGGCAGCTCTGGACTCTAGTGACTAACATTCTAAAACGGAACAGTTCAATCGGAAATACACCCGACATGGCCAGGCTGGATGTTTTGAAGACGATCAAATCTCTCTGGTTTCACGAGGTAGCTCGTAAAGCCCATTGGAAATTTTCTTTATCTATGATCATTCCAAGTCTTCCTGAACAATTCCCGTTCTGAGACGTTTGACATTGTTGCTGCCCAAGCAACACATAACCGTCATAAATGATTGGAGCAACTTGATTGTGACCTAAATGAGTGACAAAATAGTTATAGCTACCGATTTTTACACAAAGTGTGGCTGTTTAACTATTTCAACAGCTGGAGGATCTGTACCAATGCAGTCAGAACGACAGACAGTTTCCGCACTCCAAGTCACCTCGATTCGTTCCTCCAGGGGATGTAAGTTCACCTCAATAACCCCGGATCGCTTGGTAGGGGAAGTAGTCTACTCTGGTTTCACCCTAGATAACAAGTTGTTGATCAGATCGTATGTTCACAAAACATCAACTAAAAGTAGCTCTTTGATAAGATCTCTGTATCCGCGCAATAGAAAAAGCCCACTCTTACGGCCAAGAACAAGCTCAATAAAGGGCGATACGGTCAAAATTTGGTCAATATCAACTTGACGGATTTCTTTCAATTTTGCATTTAAAAAACCTGAACACCCCTCATTTTGAAGGTGTGTGTGTGTAGAATGTTGCTCCTATTTTGATTTTGGAATTCACTCTTCAGTTGTCAAAATGCCGTCCAAGCAAGAAGAGCAGCGTATCAAAATTTTGCTCGCGCATCGCGAAAATCCGAGCTACTCGCACGCAAAGTTGGCAAAATCGCTAAAAGTTGCCAAATCAACCGTTACAAATGTAATTAAAGTGTTTGGGGAACGTTTGTCGACAGCCAGGAAGTCTGGATCGGGGGGAAATCGAAAACCGGAAGCCGCTGAGACGACAAAGAGAGTTGCCGGTAGTTTCAAGCGAAACCCTAACCTATCTCTCCGAGATGCCGCAAATAAGCTGGGTGTATCGTCTACAACCGTGCATCGAGCCAAAAAACGAGCCGGACTATCGACTTACAAGAAGGTAGTGACTCCAAATCGCGATGATGAACAAAATACGACGGCCAAAGCGCGATCCCGGAGGCTGTACACGACGATGCTGACGAAGTTTGACTGCGTGGTAATGGACGACGAAACCTACGTCAAAGCCGACTACAAGCAGCTTCCGGGACAGGAGTTTTATACGGTAAAAGGAAGGGGAAAGGTAGCAGATATTTTCAAGCACACGAAACTGTCAAAGTTCGCAAAGAAATATCTGGTTTGGCAAGCCATCTGTACCTGTGGCTTGAAAAGCAGCATTTTCATAGCTTCCGGGACTGTCAACCAAGAAATTTACGTGAAAGAGTGTTTGAATAAACGTCTGTTGCCTTTCCTGAAGAAACACGGTTGTTCCGTACTGTTTTGGCCGGATTTGGCATCTTGCCATTACGGTAAAAGGCCATGGAGTGGTACGCCGCCAACAACGTGCAGGTGGACAAGAACCCTCCCAACACGCCAGAGCTCCGCCCAATTGAGAAATACTGGGCTATTGTCAAGCGGAACCTAAAGAAGACCAAAAAAACTGCTAAGGACGAGCAGCAGTTCAAGGCAAACTGGCTTTCTGCGGCGAAGAAGGTGGACAAGGTGGCTGTACAAAATCTGATGGCAGGGGTCAAGCATAAGGCCCGGCAATTCGGATTTGGAAAAGCGGAAGCCTAACTGAATATTTTTCCTGAATTTTATACTAATTGAACTTGAAAAAGAAATTTAATTTGATTTTTTAAATAAACGATTTCACCGATTTACACGCGTTTTCCCTTGACCAAATTTTGACCGTGTCACCCTTTATTTCTCGGGTAAGAATCATGTTCAAGCGTAGCACGCACCGGGTTCAGCTAGTATGTTATAAAAATTGGATAAAGATCAAGAAAAACGTATTATTGAGATTATTTTTTGTTAGCACGATATTTGATTTAAAAAATTGGAATTTAAAAAAAATGGAATTTCAGTGGCATTAGAGCAAGATAATTTCCTGCACATATTAAAAGACAAAACGAAACTAAACTCTCAACCAACTATATCAAATAAGATAAAATTCGGATTGCGAATCTTCATAACAAAACTTAAAGCCGTAGAATGTTATCAAATGAATTTAAACACACAGAAAAATGATCTTATACTTTATGGCACAGTGTGGGGTCAATTTATAACTTTTCTCGTTTCAGAGGATTAACTCTAGGATTTATACTGGGCACAACACCCATCCCAGTTTTTCTCTTTTACTCGTTTCAGAGAGTGAAATATGGCGACCTAGGCTCGTAGGTCAGGACTCAAGATGAAAGTACCTTCTAACAAATATTAACGTTGCTAAGAATAATACTTGTTATGGTTTTTTTCCAGGATGCTTATAATTACTGGCTGTGTAAGCGTTCGAATAGAATTGAGTTGGATAGCAAAAGTTTAATTTCCAAGTGACATTGTTAGTATTATTGTGGTTTTGAAGCGTTTTATAGGTCGTAATCGTGAGATTCTGAGTCGTAATATAACCCAATAGTTACAAGAACAATAATCAGCAAGTCTTTCGTACCAGAATTGGGTCCGTTTTTTTGCCAGAATATATCCACTATGTGACATCCCTAACGGAGTATATAACTTGGAGCTTAGGCATTTGAACCCCCAATTCTATGATTATCTGGTTTTAATCTTCAACAAATGGCTGAAGCTGAGCTTCTTCCTCTCGTGTTGGAAGTCAGCTGAAGTTATCCCCATCCAGAAGCTTGGGAAAGATCCATCTTCTCCAAAGAGTTCTAGACCTACCAGCCTTCTTTCAGGATACCCAAACAGTTTTAGAAAGCTATCTACCGTTGGATTCTCTCATCTGCCAACGAGTTCAACATCTTGCTCGTTGAACAATTTGGCTTCCGAAGTGGTCGTTCAACCATGCACCAACTTAATCGAGTCATCAACATCCTCAGGATGAAAAAATCAGTATTAAAATCATCTACCATGGCACTTCTCGACATCGAGAAGGTCATTGATAAGGTGTGGCTTGATGGCCTGGTGTTCAGGCTAAAACGATACAACCTTCCCGTGTTCCTGGTGAAAATAATTCAAAATTATCTGTCGGACAGAACACTCCGTATTTCACTGCACGGTGCAGTGTTTCATGCAGAAGAGGTCTCCACCTTCTGTTTAACTTGTTCATCTCGGACATCCTCCGGTCTCTGGAAATGGATCTCTATCGTTGTTCGCCGATGATATCGCAGATGTCCACAATGGTCGGGTAACAAGAGCACTAACCGCGAAACTGCAGCGAAACCTGGAACTCCTGTCAGAATACTTCACTGAAACAAAAATCTGTATCAACGCAGCGAAAATCAAGATTGTGCTCTCTCCTTATTCAAATCTACCAGACTTGTTCCGTCTGATGATTGTAAAATTGGCCATAACAATACAACGGTGGAATGGACAAAATCAGCTGTCTACCTTGGCGATGCCCTAGAAGCAAGCTGATTATAATGGAGCAGGTTGAAAAAACTGTCGCAAAGTGTAACGTTCTGTTGAAGCTACTGTAACCATTGACCTACAGAAGGTCTACATTATCCCTGAAAAACAATCATACTTCCAGTCATCGAGTACGGCATGCCAAAGCTTCAGCGTGTCCAAAATAAGTTCTTCAGGATGATCCTCAACAGCCTTCCGAGGACAAGAACAATTGAGGTCCACCGTCTGACCGGGATAAAAACACTTGAGGATCGCTCTAGTGAGGCTATCAATCGATACAGGTTGCGATGATAATTCAATCACTCGAGACATAGTACCACACTCCTAATATTTTCAAAATGTAGACTAAGACCCAATGGTTAACAAATTTATTAATAAAATCTAAACATGCCAAAGACTAATAAGTAAGAACACACATAAGACACATAAGACACACACAAAAATCTAGAACAACGCAAAGCTGGAGAGCATTTACGGCTAACCACTTGTCAATTTAAAAATTGATTCAGTTATAATGGTTGAATTCAGTTATAATGGTTATCATAAATAAAGACAACATTTTACTACTACTATATGTGTATTTATCAGTTTTCTCAAGGTGCGAAGTGACAGCCCGGGATTTTGCGTGCGGGTGGTTTGCTGATTTTCTACCATCTCGATCGGAATCTCACTGACAACTGCACAACTGAGTGGATGTAAACAATTCACTGTTACGAGAAACCTTTCAAAATTTGGTTAATGTTGTTAAGCATGGAAAGAAAAAAGCAAATTCGGAAGTGCCGCAATCATTATCGACTCACCCCTTATGGTGTGCCTCTGGTGTCTCACAGATTTTTCAAATTCATTGCTGCCCAAAATCTTCAAAAATAAGCCAAGATCTATTCCACCGCTTCATCAGAACATAGACCAGAATGAGTCTACTGCAACGGAGGCAATGTCTGTAGACTTACCGACACAACGACAATTGTCACTTCCAATCCAGCAAGAAAATAGCCAACGTGATTCTTATTCGTAAGCCCGTATCATCCTATCAGCCTCTTGCCATCTATCTCAAAAGTATTCGAAAAACTGATCCTCAGCTATTTACTGAAGTTCGTAAACCAGGGTAACATATTTCTTCAGGAATGGTCACTCTATCGTTTACCAACTGACGCGAGTAACTAACATCCTCAAACGGAACAGGTTTGTTCGAAAGACGTTAGCCATGGCTAGATTGGACGTCTAGAAGGCGATCGACAATTTCTGGCTTTATGATCATTCCATGTCTTCCTGAACAATTTCCCGGTAGTGGTTGCAGCAACTTGGTTGTGACTTAAATGAGTCACAAAAACGTTGTAACAACCTATTTGTACCAAATGTGCTGCTTGGGTGGGTTTCTCTAGGGTTCATTCCCTGTCGAGAGGTGATGTTTTGTCGATGTTTACGGGCAACACTTCGTCATCTACAAAGCTCGAGCGATTCGCACTCTGACTAAGTTTGGTTTTGGAAGCTTCTGTTTGACTATTGCAACAGCTGGAGGATCTGTATCAATGCAGTTAAAACGACAGACAGACGTTGCCGTTTCCGCACTTCAAGTCACCTCGATTCGTTCCACCGAGTTCACCTCAATAACAACCCGAACGCTTGGTCGGAGGAAGTAATCTACTCTGGTTTCATTCTATATAACAAGTTGTTGATCCGATCGTATGTAAACAAAACATCAATTAAGAATAGCTCTTTGAAAAGATCTCTGTATTCGCACATCAGAAAAAGTTCACTCTTACGGCTAAGAACAAGCTTGATACACCTGGAGATCACCCCGACAGACCAAATCACAATGATTTTCAACAAATCCCGCAGGATCATCTGCGTTGCTTACGGAACGTTTCAGGCGATTACTGATAAGTACAACTATTTGAAAAGTGAACCAGAAAAGATTGTATCAAACGTGAAAGTCTCGAAGACTAGCGATGTTGAAAATTTCTACCGAAAAGATCTTCTCAACCGGACCAGGAACAGAACCTGTCACCTCGAGCTTGGTAGTATACGAATTGCATAAGCACCTCAAACCAGAGAATCTTCCAAGAACCACCACACGGTCGTAACATATTGCTAATGCACTCTCTTGCATATCACCACATCCTGGGCGCTGAACAGTGGAGTACAGCTACAAAAACCGAGGGGAAGGTGTTGATTGCAGGTCCGTTACAGGAGAGGAACCATTAATGCCCTATTTACCTATTTCGAACACGCTGCACAAGCACATCAACTTCATTCTTCTACCATCTCGCTGAGGGAAAACAATAGGAATCTCGCGAGGTGTTAAGGTGATTTGCATATCCTTACAAATCGGCGTCGCTGCACCGGGTCGGGAGGAATACAGAAAGGGGTCACCATTTCCGTGCACTGTTCTAAGACTTCTTTCCTCGTGAAGGGATGAGGATGCGAGCGGACAGATGCTTTCTACCCTGTGTCCCCTTATGGTTTTCGCGTAAGGAAAATCCATTGAAAGAAACAAAGAAATCTCACCGATTGTGCTACGCACATTACTCGGGATGCACGCACAATTTATGCAAATGGGTGCTGCCCTGTCCGGCTTCCTGCGAACCTACCACTTCTCCATCGGAATGGGGGCATTAACCTGATGCTGTTGGAAACCCCTTTTCCCTTTGTCGGTTTGCGAAAAGCGCCGTTGTGATTTAATTGAATGTTGCACAAATGCAGTTCCCCTCCATTGTCATTTAGCTGGATTTGCATACATAAGAACACACACTGTTCAGGACAATCTCCCTCCGTCTTCTCTGGATTGGGGTGAAAAATTGCATTCATGTCAGATATTGGTTTCTGCAAGTGACATTTATTTACTCTTCTCCCCACAGAAGGCCGCTTTGGACCAGAAGGCTAAACGATACGAGGGATAATAGAGGGGTGCCGATGAATGCGTGTGGATATTTGGCTTTTGCATAAGTTCCTAGGGATGACGAAGATCAAGGGAAAAGAAAATCGCTGATCGGTCACGCACTGCACCTGAACACCTGGTTTGGCAAGAATCGTGAGACCACGTCGGTTGAGATCGGAATCAGTGGCTGTGGGTTTTGAAAGTGCTTAGAAACGGAGCCATTGTGTCTCAGTCAAAGTTAATGCGTAAGGAAAATATACGACCCATGGTAGGGTAGCAATTAAATCTCACTCAACTCATGGATTCTCCAGCTTCTATATTTTAGGTATAATGTATTCTTTGTAAATACTCAACACCACTGTTGCCACAAGGGCATCGAGTGAACTGGCAACCCGGTCGACAGAACATCACGCGGCGAGCGTCCAGTCTATGCACAACGATCTCTATCTGAGAGACGTCAGTCAACCAGAACGGCGACGTCAAAAATTGGAAAGGACAATTCACAACAAAAGAAATTACAAGCGGGTTAAATTATTAAGTGCAAAAAGTATAAATTTAATGTTAGTATCGTACTTACATCTCTAGTCTTACATACTATTGACTGCTACGACTAGTAAAGGTGAATTATTGCAAGCAATCGCGAACGTGGAGTAGCCGATTGGATCGATAATAATCTGGAGCAAGAAGATGGCGCAGTGGGTGGTCAACCAAGTCCGTCAGCAGCTGCTCAGCCCGTTGACGTAGTAGAAGCGATGCGCGATGTGGAAGAGCAGCTGGAACGATGCCAGCTCTGTTCCGACCAGCCAGCAACTGGAAGAGCTACGGCGTCAGTTGCAGCAGTGTAAGAGGCAGCAGGCTACTGGAATATCAGTCCGACGGTCGCGCAACATCGGTACACCTTCTCGAGTTCATCCGGCGATAAGCGTCATGATAATCAGCAGCCAAGAAATCTGGGTGCCTGCTAGAAATCACATACCATTGAGCTTGGCGGTGCAGGTAAGAGTAATGTTAAGGAGGGTGGTAATGTCCCTGATAGGTCCTCCATGATCCCCCACGATACCGTACCTTTGCTACCAGGAATCAACAGTCTGATTTTCGCGATTTCGTACAATTTCGTACGATTTCGTGCTCCTCTCGATAGTCGCCAGTAGCAACGAGTCCCGTTCGCCAACAACGAGCAGCAGCGAGAACCCTTCGCGCACTTCACAATTAGAAATGTACAGTCTGCGCCGTGGGAAGAGTGGTATCAGCAGCAACAATAGCAGCAGCAACAACGTCAACAGCAACAACTTCAACAACAACAGCAGCAGCAGCAACGGTTAGGATGGAATCCTCATCATAATGGTCCATCGCGATCGATCATTGCTAGCTAGCATCACGTCAATCATTGGCTCGTGATCTCTCATCGTTTTCGAGTGATCCCGCAGATTGGCCCATTTTCTTCTCGAACTACGAGTACACTACAGCGTCGTGTGAATACACGGATGGAGAGAACATGCTACGACTACAGCGATACCTTCAAGGGCAGGCCATGGAGACGGTGCGCAGTCGATTAGTATTGCCTGGTGCGATACCGCAAGTCATCGAGGCACTCCGTAAGCGCTATGGACGCCCGGAGTGTCTTGATGACTTGTCTTGCCTCGATGCCTTGACTTGCCTCGATGTCGATGACATTTAATTAACGCGTTGCTGGAAAAGGTGTGGGAGATTCATTCCATAAAGCCGTATGAGTCTGATCGAATATGGCATGGCAGTGCAAGCTCTCAGTGATCACATCGAAGCTTCTAACGAACATGCGCACATGTCAAATCCAGGAACTTCAGGAACTCTTCGGGAAATTACCGTCCGACCAAAAGCTAATGTGGGCCGGGTACAAGCGGGGTCTCCACATAGTGAATCTGAAGACCTTTAGTAGCACGCACCCAGTGCTGTGCTTTTCGAACCGGAGTCTGGTAAGGTAACTCACACACCGAGAACACCGTCACTCCTCAAGCAAGCCAATCGGTTGCGAGAGTGTTCGGGGTTCAAGAATTTGAATATAGACGATCGTTGGCTATGTCACTATTTCAGATTTGCCTATTCAGTCACGGTAGACGATCGTATCGGAGCAACAACCGTTGTTATATCGATGGATGTCAGTATCGTCGACTACAGAAGCTGCTACGTCAACTCAACATGCGGAGAGCCACACTCATCAGTATCTCGGATCGAATTTCTTGTTTCGGATCGTGCCTGTTACGCTCTATGGACACGAATGCTTTCTTGGACGAGGGTTCATCGCTGACTCTAATGGAAAGCGGTATTGCAGAGCGACTTGGACTAAACGGAACAACACAGCCACTGTACCTAAGGTGGACGTAGGGATAACGTCAAGAGTCGAGGAGAAGTCAAAGGTCGTCACCTTCACCATCGGTGGAACTAGTTCGCAGAAGCGGCTTAGGATGTCGAACGTTCGTACCGTGACGAGCTTGAACCTGCCTAGCCGTTAAGCACTTCGACTACCTCAAGCACCTACCGATACAGAGCTACAAAAACGCCTTGCCGAAGCTGCTTATAGAACTTGACAACCTATCATTAGCCGTTCCGTTGAAGTCGAGGGAAGGTAACGGCAACGGACCAGTTGCAGTGGTTTATGGGAAGCAACGGCCACGAGCGGAAAGTAAATACAGTTATCATATCTGCGACTGTACGACGAATAAGGATCTGCATGAGGCCATCAGGCAGTTCTACGATGTCGAAGAAGTCGGAGCAGGGAAGGTCACCCTGCTATCTAAGGAGAAACAGCGAGCACTGGATCTGCTAGAACAGACGACGGTTCGTGTTGGAAACAGATATGAAACTGCATTGCTGTGGAAGGAGGACGAAGTAGAGTTGCCGGATAGCTACACTATGGAGCATCGCAGGCTGGAATGTTACGGGACCCAACGTTGAAGCAAAACGTCTTCAGACAAATGCACGAGTTCGTAAACAAGGGCTCCATTCATAAAGCCACAAACGACGAACTAGAATCAGCGAATCCTCGTAGAATCTGGTACCTCCCTGTAGGAGCGGTCATCAACTCGAAAAAGCCAGGCAAGACATGGATTGTATGGGATGCTGCTGCCAAGGTGGACGCGTTTCACTGAACAGTATGCTACTGAAGGGTCCAGACCAGTTGATGTCGGTGTTAGGAGTACTGTTCCGTTTTTGGCAGTTTGCGATTGCGGTGTGCTCCGATGTAAAGGAAATGTTTCTGCAAATTCTGATGCGCCCGGCCGACAAGCACTCACAGCGAATCCTGTGGCTTGACTCGGATATCTTCTTGGTTGATGTCACGACGTTCAAATTGACATGCTCACCAGCTTCAGCATGATTCGTGAAGAATAAGAACGACCAGGAACACAGTTAGAAGGTCTGATCGAATATGGCATGGCAGTGCAAGCTCTCTGTGATCACATTGAAGCTGCTAACGAACATGCGCACTTGTCATATCCAGCGCTTCTTCAGACACTCATCGGAAAGTTACCAGCTTCAGCACGATTCGTGCAGAATAACAACGACCAGGAACACAGCGATAAAGTCCCCAGAGCGGCAGAAGGAATACTACAGAGTACCTATGTAGACGACTACCTCGACAGCTTCGGGACGGAAGAAGTCCGTCAGATTTTCCGAAACGGTGGGTTCGAATTACGAAACTGGATTTCCTATAACGAGAGAGTACTCAGTGCCTAGGAAAAATGCAAGTTGCTGGCAGTAAATGCACGATAACAACGAGCAACAATATGGAACGAGTGCTCGGGATGTTGTGGAAGCCACTAACGGACAAACTTTCGTTCAGCACTCGAATGAGCGATGAAGTTCAATCTCTTTTGGAAAGTGGCAGAATTCCAACGAAGATGCAAGTGTTACGCTGTGTCATGACCCTGTTCGACCCACTGGGGTTATTGGCTACCTTCTTGATTCATGGAAAGATTCTGGTTAAGGAGTTGTGGCGCGATGGAACCGGATGGGATGAAGAAATCGGTGACAAGCAATATGCGGACTGGTGTAGGTGGATCCGGATGATTTCGTACATAACGAATATTTGAATTCCTCGTTGCTATTTCCTGGAAGCGGCAGATCGTATCTACGAAGGTACCGAACTACACGTCTTCGTTGATGCCACTTTGCTTGCGTATTCCTGTGCTCTGTACCTGCGTACAAGTGGTTCTGGAGACACGCCTCAGTGTACACTGATTGCTTTGAAGGCAAAAGTAGATCCTTTAACCCAATGACTATTCCGAAGCTGGAACTACAAGGTTGTCTTTTTGGAACAAGAATGGCTTAGTTCGTGCAAGCTGTCCTGTCAGAAGACGAATCCTACGGACAGATAGCTTGGTGCTGCTTTCGTGGAATCGTGCAGACCCGAGAAACTGCCGGCCATTTGTGGCCAACCGAGTCGGAGAAATCCTTGAAACAACTACTGCTGACGAGTGGAGATGGGTGGACCCTACTTCAGCAGAGTTCTTGCGCTTCCCGGAGGAGGAATGGGCAAACTCTACGAATCCAGTAATGGACACGTCTCGATCGTCAGTGTTATTTCACGCTACATGGAAACCAGTGATCGAATACGAGCGGTTCTCCAGATGGGAGAAGCTGAAGCGTAGCATGGCTTACGCGAGAAAGAAGGGAGGGCGACGCAACGGCCGATTAACTCAACAGGAGCTGTCTACTGCCGATATAGAAGTCCTGAAACAAGTTCAAATGGAAGTTTTTGCGGATGAGGTGACAACGTTTAAGAACAATCAAGCGCTACCGAAAGACAAGCAGCAAGCAGTTGAAAAATCGAGTGCCGTATATTTTCTAATGCCGACGATGGATGATCAGGGATTGATGCGACAGAACAGCCGAATTGCAGCAGCGAAACATCTACATCACAGCGTACGTTTTCTAATCACCCTGCCTAGAAAGCACCGGTGTGTCGAACTTCTTGTCTCAAGATATCATCGCCTGTACCGTCATGCAAACTCCGAAACTGTGGTAAACGAAGTCCGTCAACTGTTCGCCATACCGAAATTCCGCTTAGAAGTGAAAGGGATTGGACGAGACTGTCAATACTCGATACTCACGCTCACTGTTCCACCGATGGCACCATTACCGGCAGTACGGCTAGCCATGTACGTCCGTCTATTCAGCTATGTTTGAGTGGACTACTTTGGGAACCAGGAAACGGTAATGAACCGGGAAACGGTAATGAACGAACCGGGAAACGGTAATGAACGAACTTCGGCAACGATTCTGGATTCCTAACGCGCAGAGTGCGATTCGGCAAGCAACGAGTAAGTGTGTATGGTGTAAAGTACGTCGATGTCAGCCGCAGGTGCCCAGGATCACGCCTCTCCCGGTGCTGCGAGTTACACCCTACCTACGACCATTCAGCTCGGTGGGTATCGATTACCTAGGTCGGATTGAAGCAACGGTGGGACGAAGAAAAGAGAAACGATGGGTAGCCGTGTTCACCTGTTTGGCTGTACAGAGCGGCACACCCAGCGAGTGCTCAGCCTGCCAACACAATCCTGCTTGATGGTGATTCGTAGGTTTTGCTGTAAACGAGGCGTACTACGGGAGATTTTCTCGGACAACGCGACTTGTTTCGTAGGTGCCGACAACGAGCTCAAGAAACTGAATAGTGAATGTGCGACTAGTGTCACCAGCGCAACTACAGCGTGGCACTTCAATCCACTGGCACAATATGGGAGCGGATGGTGAGACTACGTTGGCGGAAGCAGAGGACATGATCAATTCAGGACCATTAAAGAGCGTACCGCAGGACTCAGCGGAGCATGGAGCGATCACCCCGAATCATTTTCATGGGTCGGTGACGTCTGCAGATTAGAGTAGTACATCCAGTGGACTCTGCGGAAGCCTTGCGAGACTCACATAAGTGTTCCCAGGACCTGGCAAACAACATATGGAAGAGATGGGTTAAGGAGTATCTGCCAACGACAAACCAACGGTCGAAATGGTTCGAGGAGCAGAAACCTTTGCAGGTGAACGACCTAGTCTTCATTGTGGAAGGTAAGAACCGGAAGAGCTGGATGCGAGGCATTGTACAGGAGCTGCTTCCGGGAGCAGACGGACCCGTTAGGCAGGCATTGGTGCGGACGGCCTCAAAGGTATAAGAGCGAGCCGTAGCTAACTTAGCGGTGATTGAGGTCTGAAGGTAAATCCGGGACCTCCAATGGAACTACCGGATGTTACGTGCAGGGGAATGTTAACAACGCAGGGCAGCGAAAGCAACTCAGCGATGCGCGGCTAGCGTACCTACCTGTGCGCCTCCTTTGTATTAGACTTAGTGACCTTGAACGCACGCACACTACAGCGCCATTTAAAACAAGGGAGTGCAAGTAAGAAGGAAAATCTTTTGAAGGAAAACAAACCACCATTCCTCTGCCCGTGCTAGAAAGGGAAGGGTGGTTAATCGTCAAAAAGCCTAATTGTCCGTCAGCTCGGTGAAAATCAAAACAAGACAAAACAAAATTGAATTAATGTTATTAAGGCCCATTCGAGTCATTCCGCGGTTAAAAAAAGGAACTGAAAAAGGACATTAAATTAATTGAAACGATTAAAATCGTAAGTAAATTAGGTTATTAGTTGAAAGTAGTACAGTTAGTTAGAATTAAACAGGTGAATAGCGAGGAAACCTGCATACCACCAGGAAAGTGAGTCGCAATGAAAAAGGGCATCGAGGACCGTCGTATAGCGCACAAGAGGGTAAAAGTGGACTACTTCTTGTAAGTTACTGTAATTAGGATGATTGAATATTAATTAATTATAAATTTAAAATTTCAGTTTGAGCTGCCACAAATCAAGTTCTGCTACAATAAAATAGTTCAACATCCAAACATTCTCAAGAAGAAGTGATCCAACAGCCACACAATGAGCGTTGATACATCACCCGATGCAAAATGACGGTTTCGCATCACTTCACTACTTGATTGAGCTTCAGAAATCAAGTATTTGAACATCTATTAAAGTGGTAAGACACGTTTTTAAAGAGATAAAAGCATTCAAAGATTTCCAGACCCCACCCAGGGCAAAATGAAGCTTCTTTGAGTTTTTCTGCCTAAGGCCTAACACTTAATTTATATGCTCCTTACAGTGCTGTTCTATGTTTTACAGTGTTTCTTAACTATAGTACAAATTTAAAATTTCTTTTAGTCAGCATCGGTTGTCGTATTTATCAAAAACATCAGAAAACTGTAGATCATTTTCACCAATTCGTAAAACGCCTCGGCGGACATTTCGAACATTCCTCCGCAGCTGATACCCAAGCTCTGTTGGGACTTTATCATTACCACCAGCATGGTAGCTCGAATCTCACGATACTCCTCGGCCAGATCGGGTGTCCTCTGCAAGCGTTGATGCCAGTCTAGATCGTACAGAGTGTCGCCAATTTGCTGGTTCTGTACTCATTTGAAGAGAATTGAGTTAATCCGTTTTTGATCAACATTTGATTACACTTACCGCATCATTCAACTTATCCGAGAGATGACAGAACCAGTAGCACTCGAGCAAGTGGGCTGCCGAGTAGCTGAGCACGATCAACGTATTCATAGTTAGACCCAATTCACGGATGTAGAAAGCTGCACAAGCCAATATTATAATATCTATGTAGAACATCGACAGGAACGTTAGTTTGAAATAGTCGGACAATGTCTCGAACTGGTTCAGCAGCTTAGAGTGTCTGGATATAGCTAAGTTCATTTCGTTTCTCGTTATTTTCCAAAACAGTAGCTTATCCACATCTTCACGCAATCCTGGATGGTTTGCCAATCGTTCCGCACTACTGCTTTTATCCATTCGTCGATGGTCAACCCGTTCGAAAATCGACCTAAACTGCGTTAAAATATCTTGCATCTCGGTGTCCAACGCCATGAAAATTGAATTCATAACCGTCAAGGCGGTCACATAGATGGACGAAAGTACAAAATGGTTACTCGCAATGGCCGCATTGAAAAACATCTTCACTCTCCAATCAAGCCGACTGAGGTTATCCGGAAGGCTGTACTGCCTATCCTGGCTAATCCCAAATGCGTGGAACATAATCTGATCGAAAAAGAATGTCACCTCCAGCACCACAGCAATCTTCCGCAGTAGTCGAAATGATTGGTCACGCTTTTCCGAGCGATTTTCGTTAAGTTGACCGCCCAGATACCACCGAACCGCTTGCAGCTCATCCAGATACAACCGGATCGCTCCGACTCTCGAAAAAATGGCAACGAGTCCCGTGAAGAAGCTGATCACTCCAATCAAATCTCCCAGGGAGTTCCACTCGAAAAGCGCCACGTACAGACGGTTCAACCAGACGAACAACTGGATAGCCACCAACGTCCTGTAGCAGAAGAAGATCCGACGGCAGATGTAGTTCTTGGTCGGGAGGTAAATTCCGCCAATGATGAAAAAATATTCCATCGGCCGGAAGAAATCACTTTCATCGGCCAGAGAGGCGAAGGTAGCTTTAAGCCAATTGGCAAGTTTCCGTTTCACGTCCATGGTCCAAGCTGATCAGGAACTGACTGATTTGTACATTCCAGTGGCCGATGGTTGGAACCTTTTCTTTCGATTAGCCGGTTGGTTCCGGTGGCTTGTAATTAATGAAATTCGCTGAGGAGTTCATTGAAAAATTTAATTACCGGTATGTGTCACAAAGAAATCTTATAAATCAATACCGCACATGGTAAAAGCAGCGCAATTCATTTGCATTTCGTAGCCTTTGATGCATTTTTAATCACTGTCCAGGATATCTTCACGTACAGTCAGTTGACGTTAAGATAGAAAAGGAAGCATATTGGTGAAAAGATCAATATTTAATGTTAAGAATTTTTCAGCAAGAATGTAATTAATAGAGGTTGAGATGAAACAAAATGCCAGCAATTCGGAATGCACAATTCACTTTCTAGCAGGATGTACTAGTTTATGTAAACGTTCCTCAGGTATTGAAAAAAAACAACGGAAAAATAAGACATGACGGTCAATATTAACCAGGGTTTCAATCCTTTCTAGGATTACGAAAATTAAAACCTAGACACATTGTTTGTAGCCTATTTGAAAGGTTATAGTTGGTCTCAAAAAAGCATTAGTGGTGGAAACATCTGGTTCCAGTAACATCTGCTACGAAGGGAAGGTTTTGATTTCGATGTGTGTACAGAATTGCATATAAAACATTCCAAACTAGTTGTAGAGAAGTGCCGATAACGTCTTTTGTATTTGTTTTATTAGTTCCAGATCTTGCCACACGCTGTAGTCTATCTTTGCCAAATAAAGCGCTAGAGAGTTGCCGTCTTGAGAAGAGTTTTTCATTAAAGTCATTTTTCGTCTCTTTTCATTATCATATTAGTTCCAGATATTGCTGCAGAGATGGCGCTACTTTTTATCTCTGCATTTTATGCACAGTTTCTTAGAATGTCATTTGTCGTCTTTCGACAACACAATATTAGCTCATGATTTTGCCGCAGAGATGGCGCTGCAGTCTATCTCTGGCATATGAGGCTCTAGCGAGATGCCATCTTCTGCAAAGCTTCTTATGGTGACATTTGTCGTCTTTTGACAACTTAGTATTAGCTCATGATCTTTCAGCAGAGCTCCATCTCGTAGTTTATTTTTGTCAAATGAAGCTTGAGAGAGTTGTCATCTTAAGTATAGTATTTCGTTACGTAATATGTCGTCTTTTATCAATATCAGAGAAATTTTGGCTGTGTTTGTCCAGGATTGCTCCCCATTTTACGGAGGAGGATATCGGTGAGCTTGTGAAAAATTGTCTACAAACACAGCAGCCTATCGAAGGGCGGAAACTTGTACGTAAATATGCCAACTTGAAAACAACCCAAGTAACCATAAGCATTAAGCTATAGCCCGAAGATAGCACTATATCAGCATTAATGTTGCTTAAAAGTTCTATATTAGCATATGTTATACATGCAAGCTTCATATTAGCATCATAAATGCACTCAAGCTCCACAAAAATTTAGCATTATCGCTAGCATTATATGCGCATATAAGGCTGTTATAATGCATAAAAGTTTTTATCATGTTCACAGCATACATGCTTTATATCTGCATTTAGTGCTAATATAAAGCTATCATATAATGCTTAGGATTTGTTTACAAAAGCATTGAAAAGTTATTTGGAGTCAACAAAAACCAGTATGGCTGAGAATAAGTGAAAAAAAAAAAACTTTAAACTGTGGAAATTATTGACGTAAAGTGAAATTGTATCGAAACTACGATGCTTCTAAACTTAACAAACCTGGTCATATTGAAGATTTGGTTCCAGAATTTGCTAAATCTCCATCAGCCAGTTAGTTGTACGCCTTCAAATTTGCCTATAGCCTATAGCCAGGAACAGGCAGCAAAGGCAGTTTACCAACCATGCATGATTATACCTTGGCTTAAGACGCTGTACAAAAAATTTTCGCAATGTATTATTAAATTCACAAAATATTACTTCACTCATACTAATACACCCAATACTAAATATATGCATTTACACTATGCGGTTTGCTTATAGCTCAATATTGCATGCATTTTTCTTCCTTTATTTTGCCAATACCACCAATAAGAAGAAGCAAAAAAAAACATTTCTTAAAATAAATCGGAAATAGACAGTTGATAAATGCAGCATAATAGCATTAGCAGTGCCAAAAACGGGCTATCAAAACTGACAGTTATGTTGAGGTGCATTAATATAGCATTACGAATGCTATTTACGAGCTGTCACTTCTGCACTATATAAGCAATTATATTAGCAATATATCTGAATATAGAGCTTCAAGGCATTTAAGTGCTGCTTTATATGCAGATATAATGCTAACATAATGCCACTTTTAGTGCTTAATGTTTACTTGGGAATCCGCCTTCATCTCGTTCAAATTGGGAATTGAAAAAGAGTTGAAGGACAAAGCACTGGACGCATCTGTCTGGCGGAAGGGAGTTTACTTTAGGGAATTTGAGTACTTCCAAGCCGAACGGAATTCGAATCGAATAGACGTTGGGACTCCTTCGATGATTGCCTTCTCGCCAGCTGTCTTCATCAGCCCTCAACGGATTGGACAGAGTTATCAACCGAAACGCACCGTAGAAAGCTTCTTGGAAGCCCCTGATCTCCTCAACTCAGTCCCTCTGTTTGCTGCCAGCGATCATCTCAGTCGTCTCAGTCCTACAGTTGAGGAACGTGAAGGGGTGTCCCAAAAAGCTTGCAAAGGCAAGTACCATTTGAATTTCAATGTTGAAGAACATACTCTTGGTGATGCTTTTTCCCATTTCCCGCATAACTGATCCATATCGCCATAACGGAATTGCATCAAGAACCTGCTAATTTCAACCAGTGCTATGGAAGCCCCTGGCTTTAGTGATGCTTCTTCCCGCTTCTACAGCTTATCTACTCCGAATCGCCATGATGGAAATCCGCTGTCCGCATTCATCACCGGAACGCACCATGTCAACAAGTACTATGGAAGCCCCTAGTCCTCCCATTACAGACGTGCCACTTCAGCCAACGTCCTCCAGTCGTTCCGGGAATGTGTGTAGGTTGGATGGTGGGGTCAGCTTCGGACCTCTTCTTACCCATAACTCTTCTCTGCCTGACGTTCCTTCAAGTTTCAGTACACCTGCACCAGCTATGTTCAGTTGCTTTGGAGCCGCCCACATGACTGCTGATCTGCGAATCTACTACCAGAATGTTCGCTGTCTAAGGACGACATCTACGCTGTCTGAGGACGACATCTACGTTTTCACCGAGACATGGCTAGACGATCAAATACAATCTCAACAGTTGTTCTGCGGCGATTACAGTGTATTTCGCGTTGATCGTTGCTCTACGCAAAGCTCCCGCCACCGTGGACGTGGCGGTTTGATCACCGTTAACGAAAGATTTGGATCACCATTCATTCAACATCCTAACAGCACTAATATCGAACATCTGTGGGTAAAATTTACTGGTCAAGCGAGTGATTTGTCAGTCATATTCCACCGGAAAAAGTCAGGACATATCACATGCAGTCTCACCTTGATGCCGTATCTGAAGTCTGTAATTTGCAGAAGGATACAACCCAATGATTCTATTTGGGGATTTCAATCAACCTCGTCTCGTATGGCAATGAAACAGCAGCTGCGCTTTCGTTGATCCACTTCAGTCACAGATTTATACAGATACTCAGACTCTTCTCGACAACATGGCATTTCGTGGACTACGGCAACGCAACTTAATTCGCAACAGCAATGGTCGCATATTAGACCTAATCTTCAGCAACGACTTAAACATGACCAATGGATTTGCTACGCTAGCGGCAGAACATGTGGTCTCCTTGATCGCTACCATCCAGCTCTAGAAGAAGTAGATCTGGCAGTGACTTCCAGATTTTTTGAAACTATGAACGTTCTACTTTCGCAGAGTGATTGGTCCACAGTTTATGAGAGCGTGAATGTGGATGCTGCAGTTAGTTCATTCAACAGCATTTTTGTTAACTGTATCATCCAAACAGTCTCGTTAAACAGACTGCCAAGGAAGCCCGCATGGTCAACTCCACATCTCGGTTTTCTGCGTCGTCGACATTCCAGGTTGCTGCAGCAGTACACTCGCCTAGAGTGCCCGTTCTCAAAACGCCAATTTGATGAGGCAAGTCGTATCTACCGTGGATACAATCGTTTTCTGTACAAACGCTACGTGAGAAGATAGCAAGAGGATCTTCGTCGTAACCCAAACCGATTCTGAAGTTTTGTCAATTCGATGAGAAAGGAGACTGGACTTCCCTCATCGATGCAACAACTTTGCTGAAGACGACAACTCTCTAGATCCTAATTTGGTAGACAGTAGCCCAACTTTACGGCGCAATTTGGAGCTAATATGATAATGTCAAGTGGCTACATGTTACATTCCCAGCAACTTTACCCGAGCCAGAAACTCTCTAAAGCTTGATCTAACAAAAATAGGCTGCATCGCCATCTCTGTGGTAAAATCTGGAACTAACCTGATAATGTCAAACGACTTGACAAAGTTGACAAAGAACGACTGCAGTGCCATCTCTGCAGCACGATTTGGTACTAATATAACAATATCAAAAAAGGATTCGTTATGCACTGAGAGACTACAGTGAGACTGTAATGTTTTATATGCATTTCTGGTAACACAGCAAAACTAAAACTTCCTTCCCGTTGTAGCAGATTCGTGGCGGACAATGTTACCGGAATTAGTTTTTTTTTTTATTTCAGTGCATTTTTGAGACCATTTTCATTTAAACTGTGAATACACATTGACTGTTAGTTAAAATTTATAAATTCTACGATGGGTTGAAATCCGGATCAATATTGACCCTAATGTCTTAGGGAACGTCCATTAATTACGTCACGCAAAAATTGACTTTTTTTAACCGTCCCTCCCCCCCAACTTGTCACGTTTTTTGTATGGACCTCCAATTTTTTTGTATGGATCGTCACTTTTTCTCAAACCCCCCCTCCCCCCTTACTGCGTGACATAATTAATGGACCTTCCCTTATGTATCATCTTTTTGTACAACCACCTTAACTGAATTTGAAAAATATATTTTAACGCAAAAATGAAGAATTCCGTAAATTTTTAAAGGCATCAAATTTCAGCCCAATTGGTTTAAAAATAAAAAATATAGCGTACATTGAAGTACCCATGGCGCAGTAACAACCGGAACTTACCCCTATGTTTAGGAAGGTTAAGCAATTCAGTTCACCTGCTCTCTCGTAAATTTATTGAACTGGGAGTCCTAATTGATCTGATTCAACTGCCTTCTATCGATATGATAGGTTTTCTCATCAACTGTCACTACATGGCGTAAAATACTATTTTAACAATCGAATTCGGCCTCTTATCGGATACCTTTGAATCTCGTAGAAAATGTAAATCAACTAAATCATGGCCCACTTAGTAATGGATTATGATGGCCCACTTAGTTAATTAATGGATACGAAAACGGTTTTCATTTAAGTGCATACTATTCCTTAGGGAGTTTTAGGAAATAAAAAACAAAACAAATTCGTCGTCTCTGTTTTCAAGGAATTCTGGAATTTCTTTTTTTCATACGACCCATCAATCGGCGCACAACGATCTCGTCCACTGTTTTGGCGATTTTATCCCACCAAATTTTCATCTGAGTTGCCGTGTTGATGACTGTACCTTTAGCCTTCCGTTTTCTCTAAGAAATTGGCCAGTAGATTCCAGTGGGCCTGAACTGGGGATTATTGGACGGATTGAAGGTCAGATAAATGATGAATCACGAAATCCAGCGTAAATATCACCGGATCATCATGTGACTCGATGAAGGGCAGAATTCTCTACTGGAGACATTCGGTTTTGTGAACTTCCGAGCCCTTCATTTTCTGCAAATTCTCTGTCAGATCGTATATTTGCGTGTGAATTTTAAGCGTGCCCAGAAATAGGCTTTTATAACTTTGTCGTATCAGTGGTCTGAGTCAACGTGAGAATTTCTTTCAGTGTATGCTGCAGCTGTCAGTTGATCTTTTCACCTTCGCGTCAACGCGCATATTGTTTACTTTTAGATTGAAGTTTTGAGAATGGTTTCTCGATCTTATTTTGGACAAGTGGTTAGAAAATCCTAATCGTTCACTGAAAACAATCGCGAATTCGGTCGGGATGATGCAAAAAACTGTGTCGAATGTCATGAGCAAGTTGCTACAAACCAAAACAGAGGAAGCCAACCAAGCAGTCGTTAAACGGAACACGCAAATAACAAGATGAGAAACAAGTGGTGAAAGTATTCCAGAAGAAGCCCAACATGTCGGTCAGAGGCCACTTCTAAAGCAGCATTCTCAAAACACCTTGTTTGGCCCGACTTAGCATCTTACCTCTACTCAACAGTGACGAACAAATTGTACGAGGAAAATAATATCATTATGGTACCTCGTGACATTAATCCTCCTAACTGTCCAGAGCTCTAACCGATCGAGAAATTGCAACCTTCCAGTTAAGCCATGCATCCGTTTTATTTTGTATGGATTCAGTTCAAGATCGTTTTTCAAAATATTCCTGATCGTTGACTGCGACATTCCCATTTTTTTTGCCATCTTCTTGCCTGGTTACTAGGATACCGAGGAATTCGTTCTCTCACTCGTTTGAACCGGTTTATTTGTAGCGTTTGATGGTGGAAAAGACGAACCTTTTGTTTCAAACAAATGAAAAATTCAGAACAAACTTGCAAGGGCGTCTTCAAAGGTGGTCCAAATCGTGGTTTGCAATTATTTTTTCGGATCAAATTCAAAAACATTGCTGCCCGGTGTTTTAGAATTTGTTTTATGCCAGGTCTATTTTGCATCATTTTTAATCTGGTATATGTGTTGATCTATTCTTGCTGCAGTTTGGAACAAGAAAAATTTCGTTCCAAAACACTACACACTACTTGATAAGTAAATTTCCGCAACCTTTCAGAAACATTTGGGAAGTATTTTCCTGAACATAGTAACATTCTAAACTTCTAATAAGTTCCATCCTGAACTATGAGGAAAATATCTCCAAAACTTTGGGAAAGTACATTCCATAATTTCTTGGAGAATCTTCTTAAAATTGTTAGAAGTTTCTTCCTGAACTTCTGTGAAGTTTTCTGCGGAACTTCAGGGGAGTATTCTTCTGAACCTTGGGGAAGTTTGTTCCTGAATTTCTGAGAAATTTCTGCTTAAACTACTAGAAAGTTTTCCAGATACTACTGCTGGAAAGTTTCTTTCTGATTTTATCAAAAGTATCTACCTGAACTTCAGGGATTTCTTGAACTTCGAGAAGGTCTCGTGTGAACTGTGGTGTTCTTTCCTGAAATGTTTGAAAAATTCTTTGTTGATCCTATCTTGATCCTATAGGTAGTGCCCTTTCTGAAGTTCGGGGGAGTTTTTTCCTTAGCTAATTTTCCAAACTTCTGATTGGTTTCAGCCTGAACTGCGAGGACAATTATATTGAAACTTCGGGAAAGTGCCCTCCAGAATTTCTAGGAAAATTCCCTTAAATTTAACTATAAATTAGAAGAAAAATTAGTAATCTCCATTTAATTCCAACTACCTTTGCTTATCTTCGACAGATACGCGTATTTCGTCTACAATGTGCAGACTTCTTCAGTGTCTCGTACTAATAACTCGACAGTCGAGTTATTAGTACGAGACACTGAAGAAGTCTGCACATTGTAGACGAAATACGCGTATCTGTCGAAGATAAGCAAAGGTAGTTGGAATTAAATGGAGATTACTAATTTTTCTTCTAATTTATAGTTACAAGTATTCCACTAAACAGCTCAAACCCTCTAGGACCCTTAAATTTGTTCTTGAAGTATCTTCCTGAACTTCTGGGAAGTTCTCTTCTGAACTATTTGGAAGTTTTCTCCAGAAATTTGGCGAAATTTGTTCCTGAACTATTGCAAAATTTCTCAAATTCGAAGGAAGTACCCCCAATGCTTCTGGAAAGTTTCTTTCTGTTCTTTAGAGAGGTTTCTTCCTGAACTTTCAGAAATCATCATTCTGAAATTCTGAAATTTTCTGTCCTGTGCTTTGGAAAAGCTGTCTAGCACTTCTGGAAAGTTCCAACTTACCTTTTGAGAAGTTTCTTACGGAACTTTTGGGAAGTCCTTTCCTTGAACTTCAGAGAAGTTCTCTCCTGATCTTCTATGACAAATTGTCCGGAGGAAGTTTGTTCCTGATTTTTTTGAAAAATTATAGGTAGTTCCCTGGTTAATTCCCGTCAAATTTGGGGAAGTTTTTTCTTTAATAGCTGGGAAGTTTTACCTTTAATTTCTGGTAAGAACTCCTGGAAAGTTCAAAACTTTAAAGAAGTCCTCTTCCCTGAACTTCTTCCTGAAGCTCTGATAAGTCCTCTTCAGATTTTCGGGGAAGTTCTATCCTGGAATTCTGGGAACTTCTCCTAAAGCTCTGATAAGTCCTTTTCTAATTTTCGGGGAAGTGCTGTCCTGAAATTTCGGGAAGTAGGATCTTGAGCTTCGGCTTGGCTCTGATTTTTTTGAGGTTCTTCCCTAGTAACACACTTGTTGCAAATCAGTCAAAGTATCTTCAGTGCGACTCAACTAAGTCACAATCCAGTTACTGCAACCGATTATGACAGATTCGTGTTGCTTGGGTTCTTGCTTGAACTACTTGCTCCCAATACTTCTGAGAGATTTCTGCCTGACCATCGGAGAAGTTTTTTTTTCGATGAAGTCTCTTCCTGACCTTCTAGAAATTATCTTCCCGAATCTCTGGGAAGTCTCGTTTTGCACTTTCCAGGATGTGCCTTAAATTCTGGATAATTTCATTCTACACATCTAGGAATCTAGGACTTATTTCATAAACTACTACAACTCGAGGGTAACTTTTCAAATCCCAAGTGAAAATGTACTAAAATGATGCGTTTAGTAGTTCTTTGCGAAATTAAATCAGAGTTCAAAGATTTATTACATTAGCTCATAAAATTTACCTTATGTTATCCAAGGGGTATTGGTGGTCCAAATAACTCTAGCCCCTAGTAAATTTCCTATCATGTTTGCTTAGCATTCGTTTAATTTAATTAATTTAATTTAATTTAATTAATTTTAATTTAGTTTTATTCAGTTCGATAAGCCATTTGAACTGACGATAATTTGTTTTGTTTTCAATAGGATTAGACATTTTTTGCTAGAAGTAAATTGTTTTTCTGTTAATTCAACTTACTAAAATAATGGCTTAGTGGATTTCTTACCTTGCTCAGCCAATTTTCATGAACCGATGAAAAAAACGTATCAAAACAAACTCTTACTCGTCAACATGTGACAGATCAGTCACTACACGCTCAAATCAGCCTCTCTTTCATTTGTATTACTGTTCTTTTTTTTCTCACGGAAAAATTACTCAATTTGCGTAAAAATTGGAACAATTTAATTTATGAGTTGTTCCAATTTTTACGGAAATTGGGTAAATTTTCCGTGAGAAGAAAAGGGACAGTAATACAAATGAAAGAGAGGTTGTTTGAGCGTGTAGTTTCCAAGCGCTCGATTGGGTCAAATACAGGTAGCGAAGAGCCAATGACGTCTATATAAGGTCTGGGGCAACGCACTGCTTGTATTGGAAGCAAAAATAATGTAAACATTGCTGAGCCGACGAGTGATGACGTAACACTATTGAACCTTCTATTGGCGGGCATAGGTACTGATAAAAAAATAAGTTCAAACGTTTATTATAAATGCTGAATTGTGGAAATAATTATTATACAAATGCCATTTATTGAGCAGAAGCATTTCCTCCCGATAACATGGATCATTTATAGTGAATTTAATTGAGGTAATTGAATTTTTGCCACACAAACTTTCAAACGATGAGCGAATTTTGCTCATTTCACTAATATTGTTGTGGCTACTGAGCCAGACCTTATATAGATGTCATTGGCGAAGAGCAAGGTGTTTGTCAGTATTAGTAACGAAACATGTGTAAACAAACCATGATTTCGGGTAGTGACGTAAAACTCCAAAAACAAGCGAATGATAACAAAGCAAATTAAGTGCACAAAAAAGCATGTTTCAGCCGAAACCTTTTAAAATCTATACCAATTACCGAAAATCATTTCACGAACACAATGACACTATTTTGCATTACACTAATACAATCTAACCACTTCTTCTCCACCTGTATAGACAACATTGGATTGAGTCGACCAACTCGAAAATAGACATCTGTAATAGCAAAGAAGACTTGTCGAGCAAAGTGACCGTCGACTCGACTTCTATTTGGCTTTTTGAAGTTTAGTCACCTTTCCCTGTCTAGCACATGCAGAGGAGTGATGGTTTGTTTTCCTCCAAAAGATTTTCCTTCTTACTTGCACTCCTTTGTTTTAAATGGCGATGTAGTGTGCGTGCGTTCACGCTTAAACCATGTTTAAGCGTATGGGTAAGCACCGCTTAGGAGTTAAGCGGAGGTGAAGAAATTGGCCCTAGGCCTCATAGTTGGCACCTAAGGAGTGTATCGAAAAGTAGTTATAAACATTCGATGCGTTATCACGCATAAACTACTGTATATATTTTTAGCGTGTAAGCGCCATTTGCTTTGTTTACATGTCAAAAATGATTATTCGGTTCATTCATTTCCGTTGATAAAGTTGTATTCAAAATGTCGCGAATTGAATTTGAGACTAAAAAGAAAATTCTGCACACTTGGTGCACCGAAAAGGGTGTTACTTACAACCAGATTGCGAAAAGAGTAAATGTTCACCCGGCAAGTGTAAAACGCATCATCGAAAAGTTTGGTAAGGAGTGCTCCCTCAAGGATTTACCAAGAAGTGGCCGGAAACCCGGCTCCAGCAACCCCGATTTGGACCAAAAAGTTGTGGATTATATTCAACGGAACAAATCTGCCTCTACTCGTGATCTAGCCAAGAAGTTCAGGACCAGCATCGGAATGATTCAACGAATCAAGCGCAGGAATGACTTGAAGACGTACAAAAAGCAGAAAGTGCCCAAACAAACTCCGGAACAAAAGTCTCGTGCCAAAAGCAGGGCTCGAAAGCTGTACAGCTGCATTTTGGACAATGTCGACCAGTGCATTTTGATGGATGACGAAACATACGTTAAAGAAGATTCAAGAACGCTACCGGGCCGCAGTTTTATACTAAATCTGTTGGGGAACGTGTGCCATTCGCAGATACGACTGTTGCGATGGAGAAATTCGGTCAGAAGGTGCTCATTTGGCAAGCTATTTGCACATGTGGCTTGCGTTCTTCAATTTTCTATACAAAAGGAACTATAAATGCTGAGATTTATCAAAAGGAATGTTTGAAGAACAGGTTGCTACCATTGTATAGAAAGCACCAGTCCCCTCCTCTCTTCTGGCCAGATTTGGCATCGGCACATTACGCCAAATCCACTCTACAGTGGCTGACGGAGAATAACATCAAGTTCGTAGAAAAAGACATCAACCCACCAAACTGTCCCCAGTTGCGACCGATCGAACGCTATTGGGCAATAGTCAAGCGTATATTTAAGAAGGATGGTACAGTGTCCCAAAACATGACCGATTTTAAGAAAAATTGGGCAGCGGCATCCAGGAAGTGCACAAAGGTCACTGTGCAGAATTTGATGGCAGGTGTCAAATCAAAGGTACGGGCATTCTACAGAAATGAACATGATAACTAGTTTTTCCGTTTGGATCTTTTGTAAACATGTTAAGCTATAATAAACTGAAATAGTATGTTAATTTTAACCATGTTTTCATGCCTATTTTATTATTTGGAAGTTTATAACTACTTTTCGATACACTCCTTATACCATTTAACAGACGTAGTTTGCGGTTAGAATTTGGTGAAAGATGGGGAATGATGGCACTACTTTTGTGACTCATTTTTTCTCTAACTCTTTCGTTAAAACAAAATCATTGGAACAACTCCCATCTCTCCACTGAGGCTGATTCAAGCGAAATCCTGAAAAGAAACCTTCTGGTATTCATTGGGAATTTCTTTCACAGAACCGAAGCATTGATTTGAGAAATTTCGAACACAAATTAAGTTTACTTTCTTAAAATAATACTAAGACGTTAAGTGAAATTAACAAAACATTTAAATTTAAAGAGTCTTATCTTAAACTGATTGAATCACGAATTTCCTAAGTCGTTGCTGAGCGTTTCTGACATGATAAAATATTCAAAAAAATAAAAAATAAGGAAATAAAAAATCCGGTGCTAGTCGAAGAAACTCCCGAATGGAGTCTCCCGAAGCAGCAGCTAAGCCTTACGAAACTAAAACTGAGATCATCTTCCTTGGCATCGAACGGAAGTGGCTGATTGTTTTCGAATTCGGTACTGTCCCCGGTCCAGGTTCGCACCGGACGTGAAGACACTACCGAACTATGGGAAATCTTAGAAAATGTTTGTGCTTGTCTTTGATTAGCTTACTGTCTAAAAATAAAGAGGGGGTTTTAAATAATGTATGTTAAAGAAAATTATAAGAATGAATTTTTGAAGAATATTTGAAAAAAAAAAGGAAAAGAAAACTCCTACATGATAGTCAGTACTTGGTCCTAATATCGACAATACGCGTTCCGAGTTGCCGTAACAACTCGCTTTACTTTAAAATAAAAATCAAAATGATGAGGCGAAATTTAAAAGAAGATAGAAGTGCAACCATCTTAGTCTTTTGATCGAATTGCCTTACACCGTACGCTTATGCTAGCTAACTAAGTATATATATTTCCAATCGAATCCGCACGACCTCGGCTCGACTCGCTTCGTTTGGAAACTCAAATGCCTTCAGTTACGATTGCGTTCATCACAGGGAACCGGCCGGGGAGGAAGTGTCTCTTGACAACACTGCTGGAAGATGTCTGCTTGGCAACACTGCTGGATGAAGGGGAAATGGAGATGAAAACCATTAAATCGTGTCAATCGGAGAGGACGAAAAGGTTTGACTTACCGTTATTCTTTTATATTGATTAGGTTGACAGCATTCCAGTCCGGCCAGTCGGTTAGCTTTGATGATTTTGTATTTTGTTGTTTTTGGAATTTTTGTAGATTTTTTTTTGTAATAAAATTTAAATGATTTTTACTGGAACTTTATTTTCAGTGCAACGCCTTCCTCCAATTCGTGATAGGTTCAAAGGATGTCAGTATAGCAGCTGGAATAGGTAGTAGATCCGGTTGCAGAATATGCAGGAAGTTTGGGCTGGACCGAGGACACCTGGAAACAGATAGAATAAAAATGGAGGCATTAGTGATGACCACAATTCACAGTAAGCAATTGTTTGGTAAAAGTTGCTATTCAGAAGATACATCAACATGTTAATCGGCATTTGACAATCGTTTTAACTACCATCTGGTTGGTAAATAGTTGGACAATTCGTACCAGTGATATTTCTGGTACCTCTGTGATTCTTAGTCTCTTGGCCAGTAACTCTTATCGCTACGTCCCCATGGTGCCGACTTGGGTTGAGTAACCAAAGGGAACATCTGGTAACAACCCCGGTTGTACCAAAATTCCACATCACTAGGCGCAATACCGAAACAGTCAGATGAGTCCCGGGCATTACAGAAACGGATGAAGAATTTGCAGGAACTTATGGGTGAACAGAAGGAATCGAACAAGCATTCGCTGAAGATCCGAAGAACAGGAGCAAAACAGAATGATGAAGCAGCAGCGGGAAAAGTTCGATGAGCAGCAGTTTGTGTCCCGGCTACAGGTCCCGACAGTGAACATCCTGCCCAGTGCAAATTTGACGGCCATCAATGGTAACGGTGAAGCAACAAGAAACCGTCCGAGTACTGTAGCAACTAAAGCAAGTGTCGATCTGCAGCTTTCGATACTGGCGGAAAAGTAGGCGCTTGAAATTAAGCATCTTGAAGAGCGGTTGAAGGTCATGCAGATAAGTAGTAGTGAACTCAACAGATCCGGAGACGGCGCAACACGATTGACTCATTCTTGTTCCAGCACTCGTCTCACGATTTAAGCAGAAGTCAACTAGCCAACTAGTCGAGTGGCGAAGGAGAAAGCTTTGGAGGCCGTTCGAAGCAGAATCCTTTTCCCAACAGGACTAGCAAGAGTGATTCATACGTTGCGTACACTATTTGGACGTCCGGAGGTGATTATTCTTTCGCTGGTGTATCGGATTCGGAGCATGCCCTCACCGAAGACGGAAAAGCTTACAACGCTCATTGACTTCGGTGAGCGACTATCAAAGCCTGCGGACTGGAACAGCCGATCAACAAGGGATGTTTCGTCTGTCAAGGAAGTTGCAGTAGTGCAGCTGTTTGCAAGAAATTCCAGCATCTCAACGTTAGTGCTCGTCGGGCAGCTCTGAAACAACACAAGCTGTGCCGGAAGTGCCTAAACTAGCATTTTGGTGCCTATGATGGGAGGAACTCTTGTGGGAAGAATGGGTGCTTGTACAAGCATCATGAGTTGCTGCATGACGACTCATGATACTCCGAAGGCGTGTCACTGCCGAAATAGACACATGTTGTGGAACTGCAACACTCACGTAAACCAGACTGGGAAAGTCCTTTTTCGATATGTTCCGATAACCCTTCATGGTCGTGGCATGTCCGTTAAGACGTACGCCTTTCTGGACGATGGTTCGTCAGCAACGTTGATGGAGCATAGTCTTCTCAAGGCGTTAAAGCTTGAAGGACTTCTATGCTTGAACTGAACGGCAGAGCAACATCGAGAAGAGAAGGAGTCAGTGAAGCTATCCCTGGAGATTTCAGGAGCTGGAGAGAAAGGAACAAGCGGTATCGTATCCCGAAGGTGAACAGTCCGATGTCTCGCGCTGCCGCATCAAACAGTGAAAATTGACGAGCTAGCATCGGAAAACCAGTACCTAGAGGGCCTCCCTATTGAATCGTACCGGAATGTCTCTCCAAGAATACTCATTGGGATTGACAATTGTCGGCTGGGTCACACGTTACACAGTCATCTTGGTTGGTTAATCCACGGGTCATGCTCTACAGCAACCGGGCTTGTGAACAAGAGTTATTCGGCGTATCACAGCTTCTACAT
Source organism: Aedes japonicus (assembly GCA_034211315.2). Classification (NCBI taxonomy): domain Eukaryota; kingdom Metazoa; phylum Arthropoda; class Insecta; order Diptera; family Culicidae; genus Aedes; species Aedes japonicus. The sequence goes on along the minus strand of JASCZW010004698.1, from coordinate 20,551 downwards.
CTGCCCTTGTAGTGAGAGATGCGATGCAGAGTTGCATTAGGCAGTGAAGGATTATTTTTCACTTGAGAAAGTAGGTGTGATGAAGCCAGAGAAGCCCCTCCAGTCCGAGGGCGATGACCGAGCGATTCAGTTACTAAACTCGTAAACTAGACGGGAAGGGGATCACTCTGAAACGGCATGACGTACATCTGCCTAACCGCAAGCATATGGCCATGAAGAGGTTAGTGTGCCTAAGTCGGACATCCTCGGTCGTGGTATCTACCAATATTTCCAGTCCGAAACCCAAACAAACCTGGCCAACTGCGCGCATAGTCTGGGATGCAGCTGCAACCGTCAACGGAATATCGCTGAACTCCGCGCTATTGAAGGGTCCAGACTAGTTGGCTTCTATCCTGATGGCGCTGTACAAGTTCCGAGAGTTTCAGATTGCTGTGGCCGGTGATATCGTCGAGATGTTTCACCAAGTGCTGATGAATACTGTTGATCAGCAGTCCCTGAAGTTTTTCTGGAGCGCCTGCGACTAGAGCAGAGATCCGGACGTCTACGTCATGGTCATGGTCATGGTATTCGGAGCAACCTGCTCACCGAGTTGCGCGCAATTCGTTAAAAATCTCAATGCCCAGCGATTCCAAGACCAGTTTCCAAGAGCGGTAGAAGCGATAGTTTACGAGCATTAAGTGGACGATATGCTCACTGGCGTAGAGACGGAGGCGGAAGCGGAAAAGTTGGCGAAAAAGGTGGAATACATCTACGGACAAGGAGGATTCCAGATTCAGAACTAGTTATCCAACTCCAAGAATGTGTTAGAGGCCCTGGGCGTAAAAGATAGGCACGATAAAAGCCTGAGCACTACAACTGAGCTTGCATCGAACAAGGTGCTAGGTGCTCTCGAAACGACTCAGAACTTCTATCAGGCCGAGTTATCTCTACGAAGAGACTGGTGCTGAGCACGCTCATGATGATCTACGATCCGTTGGGACTTATCGCCAAATTCCTCATTTTTTTGAAGATCCTACTTCAAGAAATCTGGCGTTCTGGTATAGCGGTCAAGGAATGGAATAAATGGCTGATATGTCTGAAAGTCCTGCCCAGAATTGAATCTGTCCGGATCTCAAGATGCTACAGGAAAAATACCACAGCAGTGCAGACTAACATTCAACTCCACGTTTTTGTCGACGCGTCCGAAAATGGCTATGCTGCTGTTGCTTATCTGCGATTCGACCAGGGAGAAGTTATCGAATGTGCGCTTGCTCCATTGAAGTTCATCTCGATTCCCCGTCTAGAACTACAAGCTGCAGTGCTAGGAGTACGCCTCGCGTGTAGCGTAAGTAGAGTCGCATAAGCTGAAGCCATCGCAGAGGTTCTTCTGGACTGCTTCGCGAGACGTAATTTGCTGGCTGAATTCAGACCACCGCAGATACAGTCAATTCGCTGGATGCAGAATCGGAGAGATATTGGAGCTTACCGAAACCTCAGAATGGAGCTGGATATCAACGAAAATCAACGTTGCCGATGATGCTACCAAATGGCAGAGGTTGCCGAACTTGTCTTCGAACGGTCGTTGGTTTCGAGGTCCTCCATTCCTCTGGGAACCTAGGGAAAAATTGCCTGTCATTAAGGCTGATCCCGGATCTACTGCGAGGTCAGACGATGTACCACGCGTGTCCAGATCCTGTCATCGACGTGAACAAATTTTCACGATGGTAACGTCTAGTGCGACCCATAGCTTTCGCCAGGCGGCTTCCGATGAACATCCATAGGAAGCTTTCGAAGCAGACACTAGTCACTGGCCCCCTCACCCAGGAAGAACTAGTAGGAGCAGAGAACTATCTCTACCAGACCGTTCAAGCTGAAGTTTCTCCGAAGAGATCCAGATACTCCAGTACACTGATCTAGAGCCATGGAGGAGCAAGTGGAAACTTCCTAAACACAGCGCTCTCTACTAGTTCAGTCCAGCCTTCGATCGAAACGGAGTATTACGCATGCACCGCCGCATTGACGCATGTGATTTCGTGGTAGACGCCACAAAGCACCCGATCCTGCTTCCCAAACGCCATCACGTTACCGATTTGATCGTATTGAACATTCATCAACAGTATTGCCACCTTTATCTCCAAACCGTTCTGAACGAGTTACGACAGAAATATTAAATTCCGTGCCTCCGCACTATCTATCGTTGTGTTCGAAAACACTGACTGCCAGCTTTGTAGGATCAGAAATGCGAGACCTCAGCCACCGATGATCGGTGATCTGCCACAGATGCGCCTGGAAGCCTTCACTAGACCATTTTCCGTTATCGGGATCGACTACTTCGGGCCTAGGCAGGTCATGGTAGGTCACAGGGTGGAGAAACGCTGGGGTGTGCTCCTAACGTGTATGACCGTCAGAGCAGTACACATTGAGATGGCCCACTCACTATCTACAGACTCATGGAACCTTAGCCATCCGCAATTTCATCGGACGGAGAGGAATGCCACTGGAGATAATCAGCGACTGAGGCACTAACTTCATAGGTGCCAGCCGCGAACTGAAGGATGTCCTGCAAGAAGTGGAGTCAGTCAAGAAGACCCTACACCATGTCAAGCCCAACCGAACGCCCACTGACGAATTGCTCCGGACTATGCTCATTGATCTAGAAGCAATCATCAACGCTAGACCACTGACCGACATTCCGCCCGAACCACATCCTCATTGGATCATCGGTTCTCAACCCCCGACCGCGTTTAACGATAGTGCTACCGTAGGTGTATGCGAACGAGTTCTGGTGACGATGGGTCGCCGAGTACCTCCCGACGTTGACCAAGAGGACGATGTGGTTTCAGCCTGTCAAACCCTTGACAGAGGGGGGCATCGTAGTCGTGGTCGACTGCAATCCACCCAGGAGCTTGTGGCCAATGGGACGAGTTATCGGAGGCGTCAAATCAAAAGCCAGACAGGATCGTCAAGCGTCAGTACAGACTGCTGCGGTATTCTGTACTCATGAGACCTGCTGTAAAGTTGGCAATCCTAGATGTTGGTTCGACAGTAAGTAAGTCGGATTAATGATCGGGACGTACTGAAGGGGATTGTTGCGACTTTAACCGCAACGAACCACCATCGTAGCACATGCATTGCATACCTAGTTATGAAGCTACCTTGCTACCATTACTACGCATTTGTTAAACTACCTATACCTACAATTCTACTTACTTGACCCATGCAGTCAGTCTTGAAAATTGATCCCAACTAAAACCCCGAGAGACCACTAGGAGAAAGGAAAAAGCTCTGGTCAAAGAAATGTTACTGTACTAATCCAAACTCGAAGTTGACAGTTTAGTTCTTACAATTTATTGAATACGATCAAAATTGTACAGGTGGTGTGAGTAGATAAGTTGAACTATACAATTGTTATCATATTTTTTTCAGCAATCGAGTTACACGTATTTCAATCCATCCGAATGCGATTCGGCTGTCTGATATTGACATATTGCCCTTAATACAGCAACCAAATATGCCGCCATCATTCCACATAGTGGACAACACAATTAGGCATCGTTTCTCTAGCCAACACAACGTCTTCCCACGTGATCAGCACACACCAAATCAATTCCAAATACTCCAAACAGGGAAAGCGCTTCCCAACCTGTAGCAGGCTGTTCCGATCGAACTTCCGGAAGTTTTTCAGCTTCAGCCGCTTCAAGTTGCTCGTTGAAAACGAATCGATCGTTAGCTCCATGTCACTCAGCGTGAGTTCCTCTAGATGAACGATGTCCGCAAGCTTGTTGAAACTATCAGCCGTTAGTTGCATAATATCGGCCACCTCCAGGCGCCTAAGCTTTTTGAAAGTTCCACAAATTTGCTGAATCAGTGCGGCGTCCAATTGCCAGCTGGCTACCTTCAAATCTTCCAGATTAGGCAGCAACCGTTCCAGCTGGATCATGCATTGCTTGTAATCGAAAGGCCTCTGATGCATTTCCAGACAGAATGTGCGTACACTCGGCAGTGGCTTACAATCTTGCAGCATGTACAGCTCCAGGTAACCGTACATATATAGAACCTATGGGAAAAAGAAATTGTCAGTGAATTTGTGGACTATACAGAAGACGGCCACTGCTTACCTTAAGCTGTCGAAGTCCTTCCAAACACTGAAACAGCTTCTCGTTCAACATGTACGCCCCAAAACGCAACGTGGTCAAGTGCGGACAGCTCCGACCGATCACGGACAGTACCGATTGAGTCATGAACATATTAAACCAAGCGGTTTTCAGCTTATGTAGTCCTGAGAAAAATTTGCACTGCAGAATGTTGTCCATGTTGCAAATTATTCCAGTCAACTTGAGGGTTTCCAGCGAGAGCAAATCTAGCTGCTCAATCGGTACCTGGTTATTTAAAACGAACATTTCCAGCGACTTCAATTGGGGTGCGTAGGCCTGGAGGACGTTGAATGATCGAATTGGATCATTACAATGTTCCAGATTAATGTTTAATTTTCGCACATTGGGCATCATTCGAAACAGGTCAACTGACGACACATCCATGATGTTGTTTTCCACTTCAAGCTCAGTCAACTTGTTCAAAATGGGGAATGGTTTAGCAATCTTTTCACCAGGATCCACGACATGCATCTTCATTTTCTTCACGTTTGGCATCGCCGAAGCAAGCTTCCGCAATTGGTTCGGCGTAAGAACGGACGTGCACCTGAAGCTCTCCAGGCATGTTTCAAATCTCCGAAGCACCTCAACACACTCGTTCAAAGCCGCGTCGCTGCACTTGTTGGGTTCGAAGCTCACCTCCAAATGCCTATACGGACGCCAACTTTTCATGACAGCCTGCACACAGAACCCGTTGGTTATACGAAACTTCACTCGTCTCAAGTAGCGACGGGAAAATGATTCATGGCACCATCTGCTGGACACCAACGATGCAGACTTGCGATCACTCAATGGTAAGAAGTCCAGGATTTGCTCGAAAACTTCCACGGGAAGATCATCTATGTGAGTAAGCGACGACATTGCTTTGCGGATGGATAGGAGGGTACTGACAAACGGAGATGGGAGGAAGCCAAGGGTAGTTACTTCTTAGGTACATTTGGAAATCGTTGGTAGATATGTTTCGGTAGAGAGTGAATGCTGAGGATTCTACCGATGGGTTTTTGTTTGCGTTGTTGTTCAGGTACAGAGAACGTATTGGGGGTACGACCGCTCTGCGAGAAAACGAAGTGAGGAATACGCGCAGTAGCTGGGAGTATCCCAACCAACGTAAAAAGCAGCTTGACAGAGAGATACCAGAAGTCACGGACATTATATCCACGGTTGTTTGCGAAAACCCATTAATGGGTAAAAAAAACACCCATTTTCAAATAGCCATCCCGTCTGTCACAAAATGGGGGAATTCTCAATCATGCAATGGGTAAAAAAAACACCCATTGGAGGAAACCTCATACAATAAAAAACGGGTATATTTTTACACATTAATGGGTGAAAAAAAGTTCTAAAACCAAGCGTATCCGGTGCATCGTTGGTGGAAAGCGCCGCTTGTTTCAGTTTTTTCATTTCATAAAAACTACAATAATATATGAAACTTAACACTTTCGGAACAACGCAAGTAAGACAAATGATATTGTTGGTATATAAATAATCAAATGCTTCAGAATTATGCTTCGAGATCGTCGATTCAACTTTAACTAAACGTTGACAATCGTTTTGTGTGCACGGAGCATTGAGGCGAGCATTTAGGAGCCAGTAAAGAAGTCGAATCCATATTTAAAAAAAAAAGCATGAATAAAAACAAGTACAAGTATTTTATTTAAGTATTTATTGATTGATTACCATGAATATCATACAATTCTGCATGATCTGCATGCAAAAATGGATAATTTTTTTTAACATTTTGGCTTCTTTGCAATGGGTGAAAAAATACCCATTTTGTGACATAAACTGATTTTACCCATTAATGGGTAAATCGGGTTTACCTATTGAATGGGCAGAGCCACTTCTAGCGAAAATGGGTGTTTTTTCACCCATTAATGGGTTTTTGAAAACGACCGTGTAAGAAGCTGAACAACTGACGCATAAGGGCATCTTCAGCGGCGGTCTATTTTTAGATCAACTTAATTTGCATCAGCGAAACTTGAATAGAACTAGCTAAAACAGACCAACTTTGCGTTCCCCGCACCGGTGTTGTATTTCTTGTTGTTAAACCCGCCAACACCTGTCATCCTGTCGATCATTCAACATCAGAGATCAGAAGTTTTTTTTTCAGAGATTGCAGATTTTTCACAAACATATTGATTGGTTTGACCATATAATTTTTAATGCCAGAAGTGCGTCGTTAGCTGACGACAAGAAATACTTGTTCTTTCGTTTGGCTGATGGTGAGTGTGTGAATGCATACATTTAATTAAAACGATATTAGATAATGATGATTTGTAGTTTGGCAGCGGATAAACAAGAGTCCAAACGGAGAGGGTCACATCCTGAATGACGCCCAACGTCGACCGTGATTTCCGTTCTGGTCATCAGAAGCTGTTCCAGGACTATTTTAGCGACACGCAAACCTACAATGACAAGCACTTTCTGCGTTTCCGCATGCCAAGGAAGGTGTTCCTGGACATTATGCGACAACTTGAGAAAACTAGAGACTTCTCCAAAATTTGTCTGTATGAGCTATATGCAATAAACAGAATGTTTACTTTGAAGACTTCATTACCTTCCATTTCCGAGCAATGGAAATATTATTCGGAATCTCGGAACCTCCGCATTTCGATCTAATCAGCGTTTTCATGAAAATGCAGTGGCTGTTAAAAAAAACTAAGACAACCATTCGATATTTAGGAATGAAACGAAAGGGCAATTATTATCAAGTAGCGTGTAGTATTTTGGAACGGTATTTTTTTTGTTCCAAATTTCTGCAAGAATAGATCAAAACGTATACCAGTTTAAAAATGATGCAACATTTATCCAGTATAAAAAAGAATTTACGACATCGGTGCAGCGATGTTTTTGCGTTTGGTCTAAAAAAATAAATCCAATCCACGATTTGGATCGCCGTTCCTAAGATGGCTGGTTTCCGATCCCACTCTCCAGGAACTCGAGAAGGAAATTGAACTGTTGAGACCCTATAAAGCTGTTTGTGCTGATCAACTTCCATGTGAGCTAGAAACATACGATCGTGATCAACGGGCTAAAGGACTATATCGAAAGTAAGTAATCCACGTATTTTTCTTTCAAATCCTTTCCAAAAAGAGATGTTTTTTTTACAGACTTATGACTGTTCCCTTATTGTACGAGTTGAACATGAACATAGTGGTGGCCGGATGAATTTTTGATAGCGATCTTCACCAAGTTCCGGACAAGTGGTTCATCACATATTTTGGATGCTTTAGCCCAGTTTTAACGTAGAACTACGTTTCTTTTTTCTATACCGGTTGCCATTTCAAAATCTGTTGTCACTTGTCTATTTTCATGTGGTACAAATCATCGCGTGATACACAGCTCCATACAAAAGCCAGACGAAAATATACAATCTGTTGAAATATGCTGAAAATGTCACATTTGGGTTTTATTGTAGGGTGCTGAATTCAAATTTTTCGTCAAAAATACCCTAACACAAAGTGGATCGCAGCAAGCTTTGAAACTGACGTGTTTTGTTTTTGCTGCGTCTTTTTCACGAAACAAAAAAATTAAACAATATTTCGTTATTTAACTCAAACTAACAGTGAAATCATAAAATCTCCACGTGCATTCTGTGAGACTTAGTGAATACAATAGATTCCCTCTCGAAATGTGTGAGTGTCGGTAGTATTTCCCCGTCTATTTGGTTTTCTTTTGTGCTTCGCCCCACACCCGGAAGAAGAGTTACATCAGCTTAGTGTTGTTTATTAGCGGTGATTCATTTTATTAACGTCTCTTTAAACTATACGTCTGCTGTAGACGTTTTAGTTCATTCGAGACGGCATTATTAGCGGTGGTATTGTGACACAAGGATATAAATGATTAAGTTAGAGTGTTTATCCGCTTTGTCGCGAGTGAATCGTTGATTATTAGCAGTTTTGAAGTTCTGAAGCAGTTTTGAGCGGGAATTTTAATTATTGGCAGACTGTGGAGTAAAAAAAAAGACTACACGGCTAGCCATTTTAACTCGGCTTTGAGTCGGTTTTGGCTTACTTTCGTCATTAGTGGAGTCACTCAAATTATAATAAAGGTAGCTGGTATTGATATGTCGATAAATCAAAAACATCGACTAAAATCAAATGGATGTTTTTGACTTGTCGACTTGTCAATCCCAGTTACATTTATTCAAATTTGAGTGACTCCACTTTTGACGAAAATGAGTCAAAAACGACTCATAACTAAGTTAAAATGGCTGGCCGTGTAGTGAAATGTTGAGAACGGCCATTTGCTATAGTCAGAAGAGAAAACGTAGACAACGCGCATACCCGTGTGAATGGCTGGCACATAATTTCAGATACATTCACCTCGTGGTGTACAGAGTTTTGTAATGCAGGCAGCATATCTAACGGGCGGTTTAGCAACGGTAATTTTTGCGCTTATTTTATCGCGAGTGCATGAAATTAATTACGGTTCTATGTAGAAAATTTCTATTTTAGCGAATGAACAAGATAGTGTTATTAAGGAAGAGGCCATGTATGAGATCTATCGGATTATAACTATATAACAATAGTCTTATTTTCAAATAATACAAAATACATGCCTTGTTTGGAAATTTTCCATTTCCATATCTGGAGGTTTTTTACAGTGCTCTTATCCAAAGGATCGGTAATGTTTACATGCGGGGCTTATTGTTTATGAAAGTAAGCTCGGAATGGGCGTGACTCTCCAGACCAGAGCTCGAAAAAATTGACACCCGTCGTGAACGATGAGTAAAAAAAATATTCAGTAGGTACAATTTTCCTTCTCTTCATTTCGTTCTATCAGTCACGCAATATATTCGTGTTTACTATTTTGCTATGCTCAGTCATTCCGTTGTCCTCGTGTTCCACATAACTCATTCACACCACAGCAAAGTACACGGCTATTCAAGCCTCACGAGATTTTGGTTGCTTGACTGAATGTTCTTGTTACCAGTCATTAATTTTCGCGTTGGTGAGTGATTTTTTTTTTGCCACAGGATTTCAAGTATTCCCGAACATGGCTGAAGGCAAAGGAAGCCAAAAGGCCAAATGGCCGAAATCGCTACAGAGTTTGTGGGGCATTTGTTCGAGAAAAGGCATTTGTAGGATCGATACGAGAAGTTTTGGTTTTTTCCACTTCATTGATTCTCCAAATGAATGACTGTTCTTTCGTCTTCACGGTAGAACGTTGAAATTGAATGAGTTTTTTTCACTTACGTACATTCACTGCTTTCTGGAACGAATGAATGATCAAAGTAAAGCAAAACAAAACAAGTTGACTCATCTTGCACAAGAGATTCATGAAGGCAAATTTGTGTTTACTTCATGTACGCTAGGAACAGTGCGTGATGACTAATATTTTGACTCAGTCAGGGTGCAATTTGAGAATTGAATATGATATTTTTCAGCTCTGCTCCAGACATTCTGAAATGGGTTGCTGGATCTGCAGTTTTTCGGTATCCGTGCGATGAGCATGAGCATGATTGACCGCCCCAGGTTGCATCTCCGTTGTTGCCAGATTGGCTGTTTTTACACAGAGAACCAAAAGGTAATGCGTGGAACTAACATACATCCTCAATGTGTAATAACTGGTGATCCCAAACTAAGGCAATACCGGTACCATTCTCGCCCGAATGCAGGTCAAATGAGGAAAGGGTAGGAATGTGTTGCCGTGATACTCACTTTATTGAAAGGCGAGAACACTTCTACACTTCCACGAGAAATCACTGGAATGTTGGATAACAGAATTGGGTGGCAGCAGGGTTCGTTTTGGAAAACGTTAAGCTGTTTAGTGAAATATTTAAATAGTAGTACCGATTTCCGATGTTAACTAGTACGGCTAGTATAGCGAATGATGTATACCAACCGTAAGGATTCTGTTGTAATTTAAAGCTTGAGAGCCAATTTGAATCGATTTGTACCACAATACGGATGCAAGTTGGAGCTGTTTTCTTGTTCCCATGTATGCGGACCAGCTAGTATGTCGAACAAATAATATGAATCACAATTACCTACCATCCCCACCACCGGGTCACCACACCTCGTGAACCACCACATCTCATCAGGAAGCAGGCTTATTGTTATCTTCCTGTACTCAGTAGATCATTCGCGCCACCGAATAATAGGTAACCGCAACAAAAAAAACGCGATACGCCCGGTAACAAAATATTGCGCAACAAAGCATCGAAACAACCGTTCACAGCCGCCGCCCGATGCAAGCTGTTTGTGTTTTGTAAACTTTCTATTTGTACAACTACATTCTACAAACTATTTTACAACTGGAACAGATATCTTTAATAAGCAAGTAGAACGTCCTAAAGAGCAGTGTACACTTTAGGTTAGGATTAAAGGATTTTGTGAAACAAGTGTCCCCAGAAGCAGTTCGTGCCTTCTGGTAATTGCATGCTTCTATTGATGTCCAAACTCATTGGCTTAGCAGCTTAGTTCGGTATTCTTGAGTTGCACAGCAATGATAGGTACCGACGAAACAAGTTAACTGTAAAATACGTACTGTAAATTCTTCACTTCGGAATAATTACGAGAATGGTCCTTTCTCAAACACCGCATTTTCTGGTTTATGTTGTAACCAACGATTTGGGTTATATCGATGTAAGAAAAAAAAGGCATTTGAAGTTTGCATCGTCTTTCAATAAAATATCTAGGTACGCTTAATTTGTACAATTTGCAAAAGACTGATTTTACATTAATATAAACGATTTGATCAATAGTGTAGGTTTCAGATACTTATTTTGCCAATACAGTCCAATTAGTTTGATCCGAATGAGTGAAGTTATATTGCAGTTTCAAGTAGCTAAAATAATCTACTCTGATTGGTACTTCTGAGATCTTCTAGTTGATTTTTTGCTCGAAGACCAGTTAAATTACGAGTTTGAGGTTCGAGAGATACAGCTAATTAACGACCCGAGATGTATCAATCTGACATAGCGAACAGTTTGTGACTGTCTTAAAGTCGAGAAATCTGATATACAAACAGAATTATTCTGAAGGTTGTTACGAACGATGTAGTGGATTGATCAATATCCTCAGACAACAGTAATAGAAACCTAGTGCCCAAGTGCCAATCTCGTCTTTTACGCCTCGCAAACAGAGTCCAGATTTTGTCTAAAAATCTCTACAATCGACCCTTTCTCACCGACAAGTTTCGCTGCATGTTTACAGACGTAGTGAATAAGGCGGCATTTTTTTTTTTCTGATAAGGCCAATGTTCCAATTATCAAATTTGCAAAGCGTAGGGTCAGGAATGGCTAGCATAGAAAATGTGACCGGGGAAGTGGTAAGGGTTGAAGAAGATCAAGGTGTTGATAATTGTGAGGATCAGAATAAAAAAAAAGACGATTTGCCTTGTCCTACGTATCCACGGTCATAGCAAGGAGGATTACGGATCTCGACCAACAATTAACTGAATACATACAAAGATCGGTGGGATTGTGTAACACAAACTGTCCATGTAAGTTCCCATTGTTCTACTCCCAAACAGCCAACACAACCGATATTCAGTAAGCCCGACAATGGACATCGATCAAGAAATAGCAGTTCGTTCTCTCACCAAAACAGTAGTCTGCCGAATATTAAGGGGTTCGTGGGTTATGACGCCACTTACCCGAACAACAGTATTAATAGAGAAGCTCCACAAGTATCCCAGAACGGGAGAAATTGTTCTCATTTTTGAGACGATTCTCATTGCCAACCCTCTCATGCTTGGAGGAGAGAACCCGATCGTAGCTTAAATTCGGCAACCGTACCCAGGTTGCTAGAATGTTCCTGACTTTTCAGAATTTTCCAGACTTTTTAGCATTTTATTATTTTACTATTTCACTATTTTCTTAGCATTTTGCCTAAAATCCTTAGTTTTTGATAAAAAATCCTAATTTTCATAACTTTCGTCAATCGAAATTAGTTTTAATCAAAATAAACAAACTCCCTGCCAAAGCTTTTGCTAGTTGGCTACTCTGGAATGGAATTGTAGAAAATCGTTCAATAAAAAATCCATTCAGATCCGCTCTTCTACCAAAACAATACAAGTCATCTTCAACCTAGCGCTTTAATTTTTTAGTTTTTTATCTCATTCTTTCGCAGGTTTCAAACGGTTAGCTCAACACGGATCGAAAAATTGAATTACATATACATACCAACTTACGAGTTGTCTCGATTCGTCTCGTATTGTTTGCTACTCTGCCTGATGCTTATCATTTTTTTTTGCTGAAAATCGATCGATCTGATTTAGGTCGGTGTCTTATATATGTTGACTTGTCAATCCCAGACACATTTACTCTGTGACTGAGTGACTCCACTGACACTGAGTGACATTTACTGAGTGACTCCACTTTTGACAAAAGTGACTCAAAAACTATTCAAAATTGAGTCAAGTTGTCCCGCCGTGTATTACACTATATGTGAGAAATTTTGATTACCAAAATTAACCAGAACTTTGACAATATTTTCACAGAAAATGTTGAAACCAAATATTCCCAGCAGAATGATGATGCCGATAATGAGAATCATTCCGAAGGCACGGATAATGCTTTAGCAGGACCTTCCTATTTCGTAAAAGTGATGGAATGCGAAAGTGAAAACTCTAGATTTAACTCCTTATTTGCATTCATATTTTGTTAGAATGACACTTTAACGTCCCCCACAAAGAAACAAAAATAAATTGCTCATATTTTTTTAACAGATCGGGCGCAACAACTTTCTGGCTGTCTCCTAGCACTGATTGTTTTGCCGGATTCTGTCGAATTTGCAAAGAATATTTTTTTTAGCAGGGAAAATCAAATTGGTTGTTCTAAAAGGGACGGATTACTGAAAGATAGCCAAATTCACCACTGGTTTGGTTAACCGACTGCATAAACAATGGCTGCCCAGCAACGGTTGCCTAACCAAAGGCGATAGAGCCATCAGCTACCGGCCAATTGTTGCGCGCGATGGCCATTGTCACTGCCAGCTGCTAAATCAATACTGGCTCATTGCCGCATTGAACAGCTCTAATAGTACTTTCACACTACAGCTTATATTACGTGATATAGACTATCTTGATATTAGCATCTATACATCTAGTTTTTACTGGAAATAATGTGCATGGCATTTGATACCAAGATACTCTATATCACGTAATATAGGTTGTAATATGAACGGGGATTAAGGCTACCATGTGAATGAAGCATTTTGAGATATATATCGTTCACTGCTGCATACCAGCTCTCCCATAATTACATTTGAAGTCTGTGATAGGAAACTACTTGGTATTTGGTAAATTTACTCTGAAAACATCACCTTATAATTGCGTTAATTTCAATATTGGGGCAAACATTTTGAAAATATTTCGAGAAACGAATGAGATATTAACGCCCAAAACCTGACAGCGTTTCGTGACGGTCGCAATAGGGTTTTTTTTTATTGTACCACAGTATACACACTCAGATTATTTTACAGAAATTTGTAAAGTTTTACCGAATTTTCAACAGCTGTACGTTCGGTAATCCAATTTTACGGATTTCGGTAAAATTTTACCGAAATCCTGTAAATTATTTACAGATATCTGTAAAATTTCACCGAAATCCGTAAAATCGGATTACCGAACGTTCAGCTATTGAGAATTCGGTAAAACTTTACAGATTTCTTTAAAAAGAAATCTTAGTGTGTAGATAACAAAGACGTAGTCCTAAGTCAAAAATAAATTTGATTTCAACGATTTCATTTCCTTTTCGATTTTCTCTCGTTTTCTCTTACCTCTTCCAACAATCAGTTCTCTAAACAGCAATATCACACTGTGATTTGATTATTTTTTTCTGTGTAGATCAAATTTGATTTATCTACGGATTTGATGTTTGAATTTGTAACAATTACAAACATCCAATTGCGCTGTGATTCGGGGTCACTCCGTTTGACGTGGGGAAATTAATTGACACCTAGAAGTGTAGACAGCGAAATACCATTGTTTCATTGGTTTCGATTTTTCTCTAATCATACAACAAACCGCTTTTAATTCAAATTTGATTTGAATTTATTAAGCATTTTAAAATGTGCGTCCTATACTTTAAAATGGGAGCTGTCAGATTTATCACCACTCGATGTCTTCTTCTTTTTCATCCTGGATTCTTCTATTGAGAAAAAATAGTATATCGCTTACAGGGATGTTAATTGATAACGGCTGACGTCTTTTTCGCTAACGTCTGCAATGCATATAAGATGCGCACAGACGTCAACGATTAACAAATCTGGTCCCTTACCAAATGAAAAATCGATATCTGTTAATTATGCCTACCAACTACCAACAATCAAATACTGGTCAAGCCGACTTCAACTTATTCTGGAACGATTTGCGATTAGACCGACTATGGTAAATGCAAACAATTTTTTTTCAATGCAATGCATAATTCGAAAGAGATTTTTCATTCGGGCCTACCTGCCAAACGTAAGCAATGGCTTTTTCCGCGAATTTCTCGTCTCGCGAAACTCGCCTAATCAATCTACCACGGTCATTTCGAAGAGGAAGAGCTTACTTATCCGATCGAATTGGAGGCATACATGGGTAGCCTTTGTGACTCGAAAAATTTACTGAAGAAGCCATTGCTTACGTTTGTCAGATAGGCCCTTGAAACATCTGTGTCGAACTATTACCACTGAATAATGAGTTTTATTTTTTTTGTCCTGATTGTGCTCTAATTTTATTCATGAAATATTGTTTTCGCAAAGTGCCTAGTGTTGTTTTATTAGCAAAACAATTTACTTTGTGATTCACTCCATATTGATTGTCAACAAAGTGAACGGCGTTATTTAAATCAAAACATAAACTTGGCATAAAGTAAAAGGCGATACTGACAAAATAATCAAAACAAGGCGAAAAGTGGAAGGCGAAATCTATGATAATGTAAACAACAGGCGAAAAGTATTGCGCGATACTTTTTTCCAGTAATTGTGAGGCTTACATTGATAATAGCGTAATCAAACATACTACCAATGACAGGAGAATATTGAAAATGAGCCAATTTTTTATGAAAAACGAACGAGTTTCCATCAGTATTATATATCAATAAGAAGCTAGTTTTGTTCTTTGTCTGTATGCTAGATGGCATTGGAATCTATACGTTTATTTGTTAATTATTTATTTCACGTAAATACTTGTAGCTTAAGGGTTGTCTCGTATCAAAATACTGCAATCGGTATTCAAAGCTGCTCGCATCACTTCTATAACCAAATAAACATTATGAAAAAAAACTTACATAAAAACTAAACACTGACTTATTGACTTGTTAACTAACTGCCCCACACTCCCTAATTCACTCCATTAAGCCAGATCAAACATTCACGACGGAAAATTGCAGCAGAATACACATTGAATCCTAGAGGGTTTTGAGCTGTTTAGTGGAATACCTGTAACTGGAAATTAGAAGAAAATTAGTATCTTCCATTTATCTCCAACTACCTTGCTTATCTCGACAGATACGCGTATTTCGTCTAGCAGCGCAGACTTCTTCAGTGTCTCGTACTAATAACTCGACAGTCGAGTTATTAGTACGAGACACTGAAGAAGTCTGCAATATGTAGACGAAATACGCGTATCTGTCGAAGATAAGCAAAGGTAGTTGGAATTCCAAATGGAGTACTAATTCTTCTTCTAATTTCTAGAATGCACATTGTTTATTACGTTCTGAAGTTGATTCCATAAGATGAGAGCACGTACGAAAAAGGTATTGCCATAATGTGATGAGCAATGTTGTAATAAAATAAACTGTTATACACGGTTGCTTCTAGAAAGTTGTAGCTTATCAGCAAAGTATTGCGGTCCTTGATGAATGATTTTGAATAACGTTACATAGCGGCGTAATTTAAAAAAGTCATAAAACGGACATCCTAAGAGTTGTTGCTGTAAGTGCGTCACTCTGGAATATCTGTTCAAATTGAATACAACGTACACAATGATTCAAACAAACTCTCATGCGATCATAATCAGTGGCTGATGCGTTTAAAACTAGTTCCAGACCGTATGACATATGAGGCAACAAATGCGATTTAAATAGCTTGATTTTGGTAGGTATGGAGGGCATTGAGGCTGTTTGTTTCAATTGGCGTAAACCAGCATAAACTTTACCACATTGATAATTTACCTGGAAGGTCCATTCATGGTTGCTTTGGAAAATAATACCTAGATTAGTTACTTTCTCCACATATTGGATAACTTCATCATTTCATAATCGAATTTGGCAAAAGTGGACGAGTTTGTTGTCTTGAAATAAACATTGCTTTGGTTTTAGATGAATTGATGGGAAGAAGATTATTTTCAGACCACCTTTGAACACGTTTAAGATCGGAGTTAATTAACTGTGCCAAGTTAACAAAATTGGTGCTTGTTGAACAGAAGTAAAGCTGCACATCGACAGCAAACATGTGTATTAGACAAAATTTCAAAACCGTGGGGAGATTGTTTATAAATAATGAAAACTGTAGTGGACCTAAAACGGACCCTTGGGGTACACCTGGAAGAATACTTGCCTCTACCACTTGCGTGCGTGAGCTTAGATAGGATTTTATCAGTGTTACCGCATCACCATAAAAGATGAATTTATGTGATAATTTATCTAGGAGTTTTACATGTGAGACCCTGTCAAAGGCTGTAGAAAAGTCGTGAGAAGCAGAAATGCTACACTTTTCTTATCAATTGCTTGATGGATATCGTCATGAATCTTAAGTAAAGAAGAAGTTGTGCTGTGCCTTGATCTGAATCCAGACTGATGCGGGCTAAGGAGGTCAAATTGTTGTACATAATCTTGAATTTGAATTTTCAAAAAAAATTCAAACGCTTTCGAAAGAGAACATAAATGCTAATTGGACGTAGGTTCTACAAGGTTATCTTGTGAGCTCTTTTACGTATTGGAATAACCTTGGCAGTTTTCTGAGCACGAGGAAACTTACCGGTGGAAATCAACAGGTTAAACATATAATTAATAGGAACAGTTATGAAGGGCAGGATAATCTTAACGAATTTTAAATCCACACCATCCAAACCAACTGCATTTGACTGAACAGAAAGGATTGCTGAAGAAACTTCTAACTCAGTACAAAGTGAAAAACTGAAACCATTTGAATTTAGAGGCGGTATAAGATGGAGACATGAATCCCGTGTAAAGTTATTGCCAAATTAAGTATTAATTTCATTACCAGTACTTAGGAATTCAACATCGTCGTTTGAAGCAGTAATATTTAGCCTTTTCCACATTTTTTTTCTTAGAGGACGCTGATACCAGATTAGTGGAGAAATAATAAGATTTTGCTTTATTAATCAAACCAGTAACTCGATTCCGAAGCCTTTTATACTGGTTTCGATCAAACTAACTTTTAGTGCATGTCCATTGGCAACACGCTTTGCAAGCATAACATTTACAATATCATTGTGGGCTCGCTGTTGACGCAAAATAATCCGAAATTGTCCAAGGCATTTAAAAAACGAGACGTTTTCGAGCAATTATTCCTTAAATCTGTATAGAAATCACTAATTACAATCTTAATTCGCCTTTTGTTTACATTCTGCATGTTCTCCCTAATCGCAAATTGCTCCGGAATTCTATAAACAGAAGTGTTAGCATAATTAAAAACTAAACTCCTAATAGCAAGAATCACAAGGTATTCTCAAATCAGTACAACATTGCACAACTTTTCCACCGCATTTCATCACCCGCAAGCCACAACCCAACACAACACACAATCAATAATCACCACAATTTCACTTCAACTCACCTTCCATCGTGTACCGGTAGAGCACCTGGTGCAGGACTCGCATCAACTGCCGGTTGCTACTGTGCACGGTAGTTGGCCCGTTCTGCACTTCGCCAGCACCACTTTCGCCACCGCCTCCGTTGCCGCCACCGTGCAGTGCACAGTTGTTGTTATTATCGTCGACAACAGGGCCTTCGCCAGTGCCGGCATGCTGATGCTGTTGTGGTCCTACCGCAACACCATGCTGGGATTGTTGCTGATGATGGTGGTGGTCTTGGTGGTCGTATCCATAGTCAACCGGGTAATAGGCTTGACTGCTGCCATTGTACAGCATCTTGGGATCCTCGTCCTCACAGTAGAACGCAATCGCCATCGTACGTTAGTTGCCGTCCGTTCACTTGTTATCTACGATTTCGCCAATCAACTATTTCAACCTTTTCTTAACAAATTTTAACAGTTTATAGAAATCCATCTGCGTTCACTTGACTTCAAAATTAGCACTCTGATACTGTCCAACGAACAAGGAAAACATTTGCAGCAAGTCCAGACACTGCGAAACCTGTTCCGTCTTGAGGCAGAGACGCACACGTGAAAGTCAAAAAAACAAAGTCAAGCCCCAAACAGGATGAGAGAGAATTACAACACAGCGCACAAAGCACGGCTGAACTACTTGATGGTGCGGAAAATATGTTACACTCAAAACGAAACTACACAACCAAATGACAGCAAGAGAAAGGGATTAGCTAGAAAGCACCACATCCGTACAGGTTCACTGCCAATCAAGAACTGAAGAGCTGCAGCAGGATCGGTTCTTCGGGTTTGCACCTCATACCATCATACCGTCGCCGTTGTCCTCGGGTGCAGCACGCTGGCCGAATCCGAACCGAAGTGCAATCCGAACCAACCACGCACACATTCAAACGGATTGCAAGAGTATTGGAGATGCAACTCTGCGACGTATCACCCATGTTGCGCAGCAACATGTCAAGCTACGCAACAGAATTCCAAAAAGTTGCGAAACAAAATGGTTTTGTATCGTCACATCCCCCCCACAAATTGGAAATCGTCGCGCGACAAAGCGAAAATGTATGATTCATCCCAATAGAATTCCAAACCGGGAAGCGAACTTAGGCCGTACAGGAAGCAAACAAACCCCGATGGGATGGTAACTGCGACGTGACAAACGTTTCCCAAGTTATTATTGCTGCTGCAATAGAAGCGAGAAAAGGGCGGTTCCTGGTTCACTGTGGCGACGATAGCAGCAGTGGGAAATGTGGGAATCGTCGTTTTTGTGGTGTGAGGTCACGGGAAGAAAAGGGGGAGTGTCTTTAGGATAACGGCGACGGATCAAGGAACAGGAATGAGGTTATCCTGCGGGATGGGGCGGTGACGGGTTGGTAAGGAGGGATTTGGTTTGGAAGGTTAGAGAGAAAAAAAAATTGTGCGGGCTTCATTTTGTGGATTGGTGGAGTCTCACAGTGTCGAGAAAATGCTGAAAATGATGATTTTTCTTGTGAATTGATCATCAAACAGAAGGACTTTATTAAATTTTGGCAACGCCTTGGTAAGGAAAGCAAAACAGATAAGAATGGTGTTCGTTTTTCTGCGAACAACTTTGATTAAAATCAGACCAACATTAGGATATAATGCATCATGTAAAATGAATATAACGTGAAAATACATCAAAACGTTCTCCCAGATCAGAGCGAATTTAATTTCTTCGAGAAATTTTTGTTAATCTAGGCAACCACTGAGCTTTGAAATCAACTTTTTTTCTTTGGGTTTTTGTTTGAATGTATTTGGATTATCGCATGTGTCAATCATAGTTTTCTGTGCACGGTAGGAATCAATAAACTGTTACTGTTTGAATTTTCACCAATTTTGCAATAAAGGTAGCCAGCTATGCAATGGGTAAATGTCGTTTCACCAATGTCTTTTTTTACTCGTTTATTTTTCCCCGTTTTGTTTTCGGCGATAACTCTAGAACGGAACAACTTATCGACCTAATTCAAATCACATTTTCCGGTTTGGGCAAAAAGTAATCATACGTCAGTTTTTCAAAACATTCACAATTTTTGGTGTAAATACTCAAATTTTTAAAAACTGTATTTTGACCCTTGCGTGGAAAGGTAACTCATGCAAAACAATCGAAAAAAAAATGTTTGTGCATGTGAATTTATCAACTCTAATAAGTCTTTTTAACACGGTTTCATAGTAAAAGTGGAACGCATCCCCGTGTAAAAAACACACTGGCTGGACTGAGCAGTTACAACATGTTATAAGCGTATCTTGATGACGAATTTGTTGTTGAAATTATTCGACAACCGTTATAACATGTTATGACTCTGTAGTCTGAAAAAGGAATTGCCCTATTATGAGTATACTACACTGAGCCAATAAATATCGCAAAAAACTTAATGAAAACTTGTGATTTTTTGTTTAAGAAATTCTGTAGTTTTTCGTCGATTATCTTGTGATTTATACGCTGAGTGACCCAGGATAAATTTCAACAGCCAACCTTATGAAAAATATAAGTTATCCCAAAGACTTGGGAGTAATTCATGGGTAAACCTTATGAAAATTATAAATGCTTGTAAAAGAAAACCTATTTGATTATTACAGGTTGTCTTCCCTGCCTCCATTTTGATATCATGTAATTATTTGTCGATAAATGTATTCCGCAGCAAATAAAACTGATATGCAAAACAT